>VZTT01007561.1:40700-84847 GCA_013400855.1 Buphagus erythrorhynchus | reverse complement strand
GCACAATAAATAGTCCTGTTAGAAAAAAATGGTGATCCAAATTCCATAATTTCTTCTTTTTTTTTTTTCAACAAAACTGCTAAGGTTTAATTGATTAATTTATCCAAAATTATTGTTAGCTGTACCTCTTTGCTCTTAACATAAATGAGAAAACTGGAAAATAATCCAACTACACTTACAAAACAGTACAAAACAAAGACTGAACATTGATGTCAATGCCTGAATTTTTTCCACATAATTCAAAACTAGAGTGAAAATTTGGATTTCATATGCAGAAGCAGGTTTGATACAATTCACAGTGTTCTTTTTTATCTTTGTGGCTAAACTGTTCAGCTGCTTATTTTTGAGAAGAAAGAAAAAGAAACCAGCACAAGCCCCCACCCTTAATCTCTAATTCTCTAATCACACAAAATAAATACTCAAAAACCTAACAGCATTAGATAGCCATGCCTGAACTTTTTCCCTTAGGAAAGCTATTTTCAGTTCTCTTGCTACATCAGATGGGACCAGCTCACTGCCAAGAGTGTGTGTTCTTGGATGGGGCTGCAGTTCTTGAGGATGGATAAAGCCTCCTCAGCTGGAAAAACCTGGCTGCAGAAGGAACTATGAGACGAAACACTGAGTGCTGCCCATCCTTGTTCTGAAATGTTCTGAAATTTTTCTTCTCATGTTTTTTTTCCTGTGTTTGTTTTTGTTTTGCTGTTTTTTACTCTAGCTGGAATGGTACTCATTTCATACCAAGAGCAGAAGAGGAGCCAAAGACTCCCTCAAACTGACTACAGACTAGACAATTTCCAGTATTTTTTTGTGGAAACAGCATAAACACCAGAATGGAGGAGAACATGATAAAACAGGAGCTGCCCTTATTCTCTACTACATTTCTGTTACTCCTGCTCAATAACGGAATTTTCACCTGGGCACAGTGTTTTTAAACTCTAGCTTAAGGTTGGCAGACAAACAAAACAACCATGGAAAAGTAAGTCTTCTACGACCCTTGCTGTTTTACGGTTTTCTTTTAAAAACTGGCTGTGTAGTATTTGTCTCAATCAACTGTTTTGGACCATGTTCCTCCAGAAAGCTTGTGTCAGATGCAATAATTATTATAAGAGGGACTAGACCCAACCAGAATTACTTTTGCTACTTTGCACACACTGAGACAGAGTGTAAAATTAGCCATGCCAGAGGGCTTCTTCTCTCTAGGGTATGCCTTGATGCAACCTGCATGCTCTCATCAGGTAGTGTCTGCACATAGCAACCCAGCTGGTCTCTGTGAGCACAAGTGAGACACACCTTTGTTGTTGAGGCTCTTGGTTCTTCATTTCAGGTCATTGATTGCAGGAGCATCGGAGGAATAACAGCTTTGGAAAACTGGAGGTGAAGACCTTCAAGGAATCTGTTCCAAAGCTTTGCTCATCCTTATTGGCCTTCCCTGCACTCTTCCAGCTCTGCATGTCTTTGGTGTGGGGAGGAACGGAGCTGTGACAAGCAGTGACCTGACCTTCTTGGGGACAGCCTGTCACTACAGCAAAATCCTATCTCTGAGTCGTAACATTTGGAGTGCATGAATTTATGTGCCATGTTAGGGTTGTATTTTGCCTACCAGCATCATTCGACATTAATGTACACCGAGCATTGTTTGATAATGATTTATCACTCAGGCATTTGCCTTGTAAGGACTTTCTGCAGCTCTTTAGCTGGTCCTTTGTGGTTTAGTGGGGCACGGACAAACTTCCTGTTTTGCAAACTTCAGCATTTGCCTCCTCTGCTGAGTTGTTTATGAATACACAGAAATGAACAGGTCCCGGCACAAATGTCACCTCACCTCACTGAATCTTGCTCTCTGTTGTCCAGCCTGCTTGTCAATACAAGTACTGCCTCCCCTGTACCTCTACGAGATTAACTTTTCCCAACACAGATGAGAATGGTGTCCCTCCTATTAATGGTTGCTTTAGAAGTACCTACTGTTTTCTGTCTGTACACTAATGACAATTCAAGATGAAAAAAATTCCAATCAATTGCAATGAACCTACTAGACTTCATACACTTTCCCGAATAGATGTACTCCCCTACTCAGCTTTGCTGGTTTGGCACACTGTGCCTACTGCTTTTAGGGAAGAGCTGTGTCCTGGTTTCAGCTGGGATAGAGCTAGCTTTCTTTCTAGCAGCTGGTACAGTGCTGTGTTTTGGATTCAGTATGAAAATCACACTGGTGGCACAGTGATGTTTTGGTTGTTGCTCAGTAGTGCTTACCCTATGTCAAGGACATTTCAGACGGGAGGCTCTGTATCTGGCCCACAAATGTAATTTTTGGGACTTTGTCAGTTTTCTGAGCATTTTTATTCACTCATTCTGCATTAAATATTAAATTAAACTAGTGGTCTCAGAAAATAAAAGGAGAGACACTAATTCAGCAGGAAGACTGAATCCTGACTTGGGAAACAGTGATCCAACTCTGTCCTGGAAGCGTGTATTTTAAACTTTCCATACTACTTCATCTTTGAGGATGAAAGAAGGATTTCAGTTTTAACAGCTTTCAACACACACCACTTCAAATACACCGAAAGTAAGAAAAAAAGAAAACATACAAACGGAAAAAAAGTCTGTTACAGTAAGAAACCTCCCACAACACTGAACTGAAATACTCAATATATATTTCTGTCTCCTCTAAAGAAATTTCATTTGCTTTATTTTGCTGTGTTTTATGAACAATGAACTATTTTAAGCTTCTAAATTGCTGTATGATTCACGCTGATGATAAAAGCCAGCAGAACACATTTGAACTTTGCACACATCCATCTATCCTTGTTTTTAATGGTTTAGAACAGCCCTAATGTATTTACACAGGTTAGGCAGCTTAAAAGCTGGAACACAGGAAACCTTTGGGCTAAGCTCAATATGATTAAAGTTCACAGTAATGGATGAAAAGAAAAATAAGAACACACTACAACAAAAAAAAAAATTCTAAACAACTGTTGCAAACACTTTGTTTGCAAACACTTAAAATACCAGAATTTTGTTGTTCAAAAAACAACTAAGTACTGATTTCTCACTTATTAAAAATACTTTTAATACAAAATTTACTTAATTTATCAAAAGATAATTTGGCCAAAGGATTAAATATTACATCTGGAATATGTCCTTACATAGTACATTTCATGCTTTAAAGTAACCCATACACCTAAGAATCCATTTTCTCCAGTAAGGCACTTTACAAAATGAAAGAAAAATTAAGTCAATTAGAAATTTTTGTCGGCTCATGGTTCTACAACTACAATTATAATATGACAAACACCTGAAATTGTATTCCAAGGAATTGAAAGCAGAGATTTATCTACCTGGAGATCTATGAAAATATTTTAAGCAGCCCAAGTAACACATACAAAATATTATGGTAACTCATCAAAAATACAGATAGCAGTTAGATAAGTCACCTTGAGGGTGGAAAAACAAAAAGTATTCTTCTTTTACAACTTCAATATTGATATTTCACTAAAAAAGGTTCTTTCCAAGGTCATTAAATCTTTTGTAGCTTGAACAGGTTTCTGTCTCATTTATGCAATTCAGTTTGACAAATTCTTAAAACTCTTAAAGAGCATTTAAACATAGTGAAACTTTTCTACAATATATTTTTAATTCACATTCTTTTTGTAAGGTCTTTTCTTCATCAGTAAATTACTTAAGACTAGGAAAAGGAGGTAATGAGCATCAGGTGGCCTACATGAAGAGCTGTTTAGCTTGGTACTCTCACTTTCAATATAACAGAATAAATTATGTTGGAAAAGAACTCTGAGGTTATCAAGTCCAACCAGTGACTGAACAGCATCTTGTCAACAGACCATGGCACTGAGTGCCACTTCCAGTCTTTCCTTAAACACCTCTAGGTGACTCCACCACCTCCCTGGGCAGCCCACCCCAAAGTTTAATCATCCCTTCTGTGAAAAAATTACTCACAATGTCCAACATAAACCTACCCTGGCCAGCTTGAGGCCATGACCTCTCTTCCCATCACTTGTTGCCTGGGAGAAGAGGCCAACCCCCAACTGGCCCCACTCTCCTTCCAGACAGTTGTGGAGAGTGATAATGTCACCCTGAGCCTCCTTTTCCTCCAGGATAACCCCCCCCAGCTCCCTCAGCTGCTCCTCACAGGACTTGTCCTCCCCAGCTGACCCTTCAGCAGTTGTGCTGCCCTTCCCTGCACTCACTCCAGCACCTCAGTGCCCTACTGGAAATCTATATTGTCAGTATGTACATTCATTATAGGTAAAGGATTATAGTTTCTGTGAGCTCTCCCAGTTTAAAGCAAAATTGTCATTTAAGGAAATGCAAGCATAGCAACAGAGTGACAATTAGGTGTAAATCACATCTTAAAATCCCACTAAGTACCTCTAGTCACCTGCAGTCATCTGTAGTATCATAATAAATCATAATCATAACAAATTTAAATTCATCATAATAAAATTAAATTCAGAGTATGTGTAGTCTCTATTTCTTCAGACTTAAAAAACCTTTCAAAACAAAAAAAAGGAGGAAAGCAGGGGAATAACCTAATAAATTATACAAAGTCACACAGTTAGGGGATCATTGAGGCTCATGCTCCTGTGACAGCTGTGGCTTATCCTTTACTTAGGAAAGACCTACTGGTGGCTAAAGGTGCTCATACACAACACGAAAGTGCAAGACAGGAACAAGTGCTAGCTTGCTGTCTCAAATGATGCTATAATTAACAATTACATTAATCCAGTCAGTATTTGGGTACGCAGGAGAAATTGGCAGGTTAGACTGTTTTGAAGGCAGGGAGGGAGCCAAGCATTGCACTCTACTGCTGGTGTTTCTTTCGTCTCACTAAATGGTGCCAAATTCACAGTCCAAAGCAAATGTGTAGCTCAGCCAGTGACAATGCAGCCTTTTCCACAACATTTCATCAATATGTTTGAATGTGCTTTCACACAGACCTGCTTTGAAAGGACAGCAGTACAGTGAGAGAAGTCTTTGTTTCTTTCTTGACCCTAGTGATTCTATAATGCAGCTTGCTAGCAAGTAGCTTGGCTTCAGTAACAGACCTAAAAAAGCTTTCAAATACTAAGCAGCTGAAAAATAAGTCAAATTCAACCTATCAACAAGTATATCTCAAATTGATTAGAGCACCTGCTTGTCCAAGTACCTTCCACAAGCACTTGTTGGTTACCAGAAACCATGTGCCAGTGACATTGCCTTCTCCTGTCCAAGCAGACACCTTGGTCACCACCTACCACCAAGGATGGCTATGTCACTTCCAGCTTCTCCAAACTTCTCTTCTTCTTCAGTCATCTGAGCTGGGATTCTCCAAATCAAGTGCTGATCTCACAGTGCAAGTATTTTAGAAAACTTCTCAGGACAATACACCCTGAGTACAAGAAAAGGGGAAAATGGGTTTTCAATTCAAAACACAATACTTTCTTCTTTGAAAAGCTCCAACGTTTGCATTTTAATGTTTGCATCGTATTTTATTCTCTGGGGAGAAGGGCTGCAGGGTCACACTGGCAACTATCAAAGAAAAAGTGAAAATTTCCTAGGCCTGGCTGTGCCTTTCTGTCAGCTCTGAGCACACCAATGAACTGAAGGAACACCCCAGGGTACTCTGGCCATGTCAGCACTGGAGCAGCCCCACAAAACACAGTGTTCTAGGTGTGGTTGACACTTCCAGAATCTTTAACATGAAAGGCAACCTTTCATAATCCAACTTGACCATGCTACACCAGGGAAGAAACATACATACACACTAATGTGCGTATGCTGACACACAGATGGAACAGTATATCTGAACACAAGCTCCATTCAGACATAAAAGCGTGGGTGGCCATTTCGGAGTTTCCCATGGCAACAATTAGTTATGGGCCCACATTAGCATAAATCCTCGCCTGTTGGAAGAAAAGCATAATTTCTGCAAGTATGCAGATTTAGGCAGAAAACAAATATGCACTGGAGGACAATTCAGTGCTTTCCCTGCTTGTGTGTGGTGTCCCCTACCTCCTGACAAGCACACAGCCACCTTTCCCTGCCTTGGCAGGGAAGGCAGCCTGCCAGCTTCATGAGCCCTGGAAGAGGAGATACAATTTTCTATCATTTTGCTCTGCACAATAAATGCAATGCTGTTGACAGAGGATATTGCACAACCTCAGCAATTTCACTCACCATAATATCTGATAAACTCAAACAGATTAAGAAGTTTATCCCTAAAGTGCTTTCTCACTTTTCAGCTAGGGAGTGAGGACACAGATATTAATCAATTTTCCAAGGACACAGAGGAATTTCTGTGGCACAGCCAGATGCTGAAAGCTTGTTTCAGACCAGTGTCACTATTACGGAACTATTACTCTTCCTGGCGTCACAGGGATTTTGCCTTATTTAGGACAAGTAAATGGCTTTGGAAGCTCACCCATTCCTGGCAACATGCCTCAGCCTTATCTGGAGAGCTCAGATTATTGCCACCTCTTTGCCTTTCTGCTGAGACCAGTGACAGGTATGTCTGTCAGTGACAATTCAAGTAAATGTTTCCCTCCAAGAAACAAACAAAAAATAAATTGTAATTTCACACCAATCAGGTGAGACCCACCTACATAAGTAATAAAAAAACCCAACTAACCCTCCAGCTCACTCAGCATTCACAGCACTCACAGCACTGAAATAAACACTTGAGAACTCAGGACAGCTTAAACCTCCTAGGGACATATCTACCCTGTAGCCATCTCAAGTATGGAACAACTTTTATTCCTTATTTAATACCTAAGACTTGCCTTGATTAAAAGGAAGGAAGATTCATTTTTATGTATTTTTGTAAAACAATCATGTCTCTCTAACATGCTGCATTTAAATGCTACAGTGCATTAACAACCAGGAAATGCTGTGAGACTTCCTCACATATACAGGTCATGGCAGCTTTACCTCCAGTAGCAATATGATGGATTCAGGGCTTTTCTAAAAGTAATTTCTTAGAAGACTACAGTAGCTTTTCATAAACTACAATTGAATGCATTATGGGATTCCCACAGCAATTAGAACAACATACAGAGGCCACTTCTCTTTAGATCAAGGAGGCCTACCAATGTAAGCGATATACTATTTCAATCAGTTCCCACTTGTGCTCTTAAACAGGGTTAAGAGCCACATACTAAGGCTAATACTCTGTTTCCTTTAGGTATAGCTATGACCTTGGGAAAAACAATGCTGTTTCTAGGAAGCCAGTGCTTATATATAGGTATCTTGGGATTACTGGAACTGTTAATTGTATTTCACACATCTTTGCAAGTTGCTGAGATGTGAAACCCATGAAGTGAAAAGCACTGACATGGTCATAACTCATGTTTCTTGAGAAATTTCCAGGGGGTATAATGAAATTAAATAGCAAGGCTTAACTGTTGACACTTCTCTAAAACAGAAGAAAACACAGCCTTATTCTCTTAAGAAAAAAATGCTCTTTTTGGCTTTGCAAAAAATACGTTGAATTCCAGTGGTAACATGCTCTCATAACTGAAAAACAGCATTTAACAACAATTTACAATCAAGTCTTCTGTTATAATGCTGGAAAACACAGACCAAACACTAACTCTGATAGATGTAATCCCTTCAGTCCTTCCTGTAACTAAAACTGCTACTTGAGACAATTAGCTAGAAAAACTGGTGTAATAGAATATCAGCACCACTGTACTGAGGGGATAAGATAACATGTCAGATTGGGAGCTCTGCAAGGAGAATATAGTTATTTTGAGATGGTCAGGACTTCTGGAAAGAAACCCTCACCTCCTGCAGAACACCAACTGGAAGCTGTCACTCACTTATCTCAACAAAACATTCACAAGCTTGTACCACATGCAAACGTGCCAGATTCTGTAACGCATGTTCCTCCTGGTAAAAAACAAATGTTTCTTGACTCAGGGAGGAAAAGGACAAACCAGAGAAATATCTACTTTAAACTATGAACAGTGTTCACAGCCCTGGAAAAGTACATAATATCAGCTGCATGTTTTGGGCCACCACATGAATTTCGGGCGATTTGTCTCTTGTTACTTGTCTTAACAAACATGAAGTTCCTGACAGGAGGGTTCTTACAATATTATTACAATTATTTTTGTAGACAAGGATTTAACTTAACTGGCTTGGCCAAGAATGGAAGGTTAAACAGAGTCAGCTGTGACAGCTGGATAGCCTGAAAAGCTCCCAGTGCATCCTTTCAAGAGCAACGTCTTGCCCTCTACATCTGTAAAGTATAGCATGATCCAGCCAGGACTTTAATTGAGTTCTGAAGGACCCTAGGTGTGTTGAAAGGCATGTGACAAGAGAACAAGGAGATACCTTGGGTTTTTCTGATAAACTTCTACAGCTTCCTATTGTGAAATAGCTATGAAATCAGAAAGGAAAGATAATAAATTATTGATCTCACATCTATTTCACTACTTGTGGAGCTGCCCTAGATGCTTCTTTTTCTACTGCAAAGTGGCTTAACAGATCTTCACAGCATGAAGGCTGAGTTCTGGAGCCAGGTGGATATATCCTTGGGTAGCAGGACAGTTTTAGACAGGACAGTTACAGTCAAAGGTAACTCAAGTTATCAAGACCAAGCATCCTCTACAAATCCACTGAAGAATATACTTCACATGAGAATGACACAGTTCACTAGAAAGTAAATTACGTTGTTCATGTACACATGCCAGCATTTCTGACATTTTCCCCCAGTGTTTTATGCCTCCTTGTTAATAAACCACTCATATTTCCTTTGCACTGTGAAATAAATGGGCTTAATTAAGTGGTGGAGAATAATCAGACCAGTGATTCACACTTCCAGACACCTCACTGGGATGAACCCCAAATATCACATGACAGAAAATACTTTGTGTTATACTCCAACTTCAGCCATTTCTGGTGCAAGAGCTCTCTAAAAGAGACACCAAGAACTTGAAAAGGCATTTCTTTTCCTTGCCAAATCATGAACCACTAATAATTTGCATTCCTTTAATGATTACTTTTAACTTCCAGAAAAACACTCCACTACAAGCAAAGATTAACCAGGATATATACAAAGATTAAAACAGATGGTTTGAATTAAAACCTATACAACAGTAACTATAGTTGACATCAGCATTTTTACTGAAGTAATTACATTGACTATTAACTATTTGATTACTAACAGCAAATAAGAAATAGATTACGTTAACATTTATAGTTATTACCTACATTTCCTCCCTTAACACTTGCAGTTTTCCTGTTAAAAGTAAATTATCACATTATTCTTTGTTCAGTGTTTTAGCTATAAGACCAGACACAAATTCAAACGGCATAATGACATTATTTTACTTGTACAAGTTTTTTGTTGAATATTTACTATTTATTAAATACTATCTGTTTTTCCTGTTATACATTAGGTATAGGTAGCAAACACCAAGTGTATTTCAAAAGCAACATGATGCATATGGTGTTTGCCTGCCAAGCACGTAATTGGTGTTGTTATTTTGTCTTTACAAAGTGAAAAACAGAGGAGGGCTCTAGCAGATAGGGATTCAGGGGTAAATTCTTGATCCAAGCCAGTTTTCAAATTTGCTTCTGAAGTTTCTGTGTCAACCCTAAAGCCAAGAGTACGCATTTATAGAGGAGTAAAAAATAAACAAAATCTCAGACCAAATACAAAATAAACATATTTCCTTTCAGCATGTTTCTGTGAATATGCTCAGGGTACAGTCTGGGATAGCCCACAGAAGACACACTTGTTGGTCTGGGTGGATCTGTGGTGTTTCCCTGGGCAGCCCCTGCTGCACCGTGCTGAGGGCTCCAGCAGCCCCAACCCGCATCCTTCTGCCTCGTCCCCTTGGCACATTGCAGAACTGCACTGCTGTCCATCCCACCCTGCCACACAGCTCTCCCAGCAGAACAGAGCTCGATTTAATTCCTCCCTGAATGATCTGTAGACAGGAGATACCCTTGGATGTGGGAACTCTTTTGTTCCTTTCCCCTCCCTTTTGATTAATTCTTTAATCCATACAAGTCCTTCTGTTTCATCCCTGGTGTTTTTTTAAGGAACTTTTGTTTACAGCGCTGTGTCAAGGGCTCTCACAAAATCCTCATGGCAGGGAGCGAACAACTGTCTGTCTCCCTGACCAACTGAATGAGAATGAAACACAGGACTGAACTGGCATTATGTAGGGCTCTTTAGACAGTCCACCAACTTTTCCAGCCTACATTACAGCTTTTCAACACCCCTTTGTACCAAATGACTTAGTAGCAGGCATTTAATTATCTGTAAAAAAACCCACCCTGTATTTCTGAAAAAGAAAGTCTTAATTGCATTATGCAGGAAGAATTCAAAATCCCTAGCAGAGTGACAATCTGTTAGATTTTCTGAAGAAAACTGACTATTGCAGTTACTACTTGACTATGCTTCTACAAGAGGCGAGAATAGCAAACAGTAGAGAAACCTCTACCTTTTTAAGTAGCAGGACTTGTTCCAGGTTCAGAACCTAGAGTCCTACTCATAGCTTGCAGCTCTGCCTCTCACCTACTGCATCATTCTTCCACAGTTCATTCTGGGCACTTCTCCAGTAGCACAGAAGGGAAAAAGATTACGCCAGGTACTTTTATTCTCCAAGGGGAATCCTGCCAGAAACTTGTTGTGGAGGGTCACACCATAGCCAAGCTCCCCAATGGTATCTCACTCCCTTTCCCTTTTCCATCCTCAGAAGTCAATAACCACCTGGGTACCACTTTAGTGTGCCAGAGTGCAACAAGGAAGAGTGGGGCAGTTGCCAGGGTTGGAAGTAGGGGAGTCTCTGGAGCCCGAGTGACCAAAAAATTCCTCAAGGCTGGAATTAGACACACTTCAGATGGTGGCTTCAGTTCCAAAACTACCCAACTGTGCTGAAAGTTCTGCTGCAACCCTGAGAATCATCTTCTTTTTGCTGCAGGTTCTGGCCAGTGCAAAGCTTTCAGAGTCACTCTGTGTGACTCAAGAATGGCATATTGTGAACTCTGGCTCTAGAATGTTTCTTGTTCGCTTCTAATCCCTTAGAACAGTTGAGGGGAACACCCAGTTGTGTCAAAATATTGCTGAGGTGCTCACAATACTCCCTCATTTATATTGATAGAAATCAGGTCTGTTCAATTAGCTCTCCAAATTCCAGTCACACTTTTACTCAGTTTCCAGTACAATTCCCACGGTCACAGCATGGAAAGGGAGTGTCCAACATTGCAAAGAGTCTCCTGGTTGTAACAATCTCTTATGTTTTAAATCAGGCAGTGCAAGTTATTGCACAATAACTGCATCATTGTTTAAATTAACAAAAAAGTCACCCCTTTTCATGAGCATTTCATTACATACTATGAATATGCAGGTACTAGAGGTTCTTTTTCCTGTTAGAGATGGATGGTATTGAAAGAAATTTGCTCTGTGTGTACATTACTGTATGGAATGGTTCATTATAATTCACGTAGTATGCTTTTATAATACAGGCTAGCGTTTATTTGCTAGAGCTACTTTTCCTTCCCCTGGTGCAGTTAGTTTATTAACTGCATTGATTTGGCTAGTGCAGTCCACACTGTTTCTCTAATTCCCATTAAATACACAATTACATCTAAAATACGCAGTGGAGTTAAAGGAAAGACTGTTCCTAGGAATTTTATCACTTGCTAGCTTCTTAGATAGTGGTAAAAAACTGCTGTGCAAGGTTTTGCATAATTTCCATCATCTGATCTTCCTCCATAAATACAGAGGCTTCACTGCATGCGTGGGCAAAAGTTCGTGTTTCAAACTGGCCTAACTCCTCTGAAAACAAGCCACAAGTGGCCACCATCTGTCAGTGGTTCTGGGTGCAGCTTTGTCCCGGTAGAGGAGGAGCAGTTCTGGTTCACAGGAGGATCACTGTGTGTGTTGGTGGCTAGGCTGCAGTCTCTAAGTCTGCTTGGGAGAGCAAAGACCTGCTGGGATCACAAGCTTTGCCACTTCGAGGGAGAAAGACTGACCTCTCCTTCTCACTATACCAGGCACTAACCACTGATGAGTTGCTAATTCTTGCAAGTTCCCTCAAAACACAGCAATAAGAGGACAGCAAATTGGAAAGTCTGTGCTTAACAGAGAAGAAAATATGATAGCAACAAAAGAGCAATGAATGAAAAACACACATTACCAGGAATATTAAGAATGACAGAGATAACTGGATGGGGAAACTTTGGCATGTATGTTACTTTACAGGGTGTCTGACTGAAGCTGATTGTCCATGAAGTGTTTTTGGCAGGCTTGCAGGTGAAGATATTCAAAGGCTTGAAAATCTCCAGTAAATGTGGAGTCACAGATGTGGTTTGGAGGACAGGACAAAGCAGACAAGTTTCTGCATCCCAGGTTAGCACTTAAACCATTGGATCTACTCAGATACAAGCCTAAATACAGACGTTTAAGGGCACAATTTCAGGATTCAAATACCTTAAAATGTATTTTATTTTCTGAGTTTTCTAATAAAATATAGCCCTGTCTGCAATTAATTTTCAGCATGTGTTTTCCACATTTAGAAATCCCAAACAGTTTTCTGTAAAAGACAGACAGGCAAAGTGAAATCCTTTCTTCTCCACGAGATACTGTCCCACGGGCCCAGACAAATGGTTTACCTGAAATATATACTACTGGGTAGGAAGCAAGAGCGGTAAAAGTAGCTCAGAAGTGCACTTCCTTGGCCTTCCCTTGGATTTTCTGCTAGTCATCAAAGCCATCCTTAATCCCAATGGAAAGTGATGATGGAAATACTATTTTTCTCTGCCAAAGTGAATCTTCTTTTCAGCCGAAATGGCTTAGCCAGATTAGAGTGGTATAACTTATGCTTCTCTGTGCCAAGGTTTCTGATTCTGGCTCTTGGAATGTGGCTATAGCAATTTCTTCTACATAATGGAACATATTTCTTGCTCAGAAACACTTAAAATAGGGAAATAGGGCAGCTATTCTAAAGGCTTTGTTTTCAGGTGGAAGTTTTAAACCTGCCTTCTCAACAGTTCTGCCCCCATGCATGTACACAGGATGCACCACATTGATCATGGTTCTCAGCTTCTCAGATTTTACTGCCAGCTGTGCTTGGACTTGTGTTCCACATCTAGCTGCATTTAACTGAGAAAACAGGCAAAAGGCCGTAGCAAAGATGAACCAAACTGAAAGCATTAAGACGAGAAAATGACCACTATGAATGAATGATTACCAAATGTGTTATGGCACTACTATTTAACAAGAGAAGGCAAGAATGTTTGCAGTTGAAGCTAAGGAAGATTGTGTCCTTTTGTCCCTTCCTAACAAGATTAGGATTGTATCATATGCAAATATGTCTAGTCTTCATGATTATGAAAGAAGTCATTAAAAAAATACCAGATACCTGAGAAATGGTTTGTCACTGACTGCATCTATAAAATTTGAGTTCACCTAAATCACAAAACATGTTTTCAGACAAGACCATTTTTCTGAATGGTTCAGGCCAGGTACCTCCTGACTCCATGAACTGATGGATGAATTTCCCTGTCCTAGAAGAGAACATGCTGCCATTCAAAGGCACCCTTCTGCTTATTCTAATTATAATAATTCTTTCATGTGTCACAAAAGTCTTTAGACAACTTGTGTGTGCTACTAAACTTCATGGTGACAGCAAGTCCCCAAGTACTTTCCTGTCAATCCAGTGAGAAGACCCCTCACCTGGGCAGTAGCAGAAAACCCAGTGTGTGGCTGAGCAGCTATGACACTAGCCAGAAGAAAGCAAACAGAATTACGCACATTGAAACAAGGCAGCTGCAAAGATGAGGCTCAGTTTAAAATAAAGACACCTAAATTTAGCTCCCTTTATGCCACATAGGGCAAAATCTAGTTGCCTAAGTATCTGTAGCTATCTCAGACTGCCCAGGATACTCTGCCTGCCTTCAGCTTCTGCTTAAAAGGCATAGGTGTGCTATCTACAAGCTTTATGCAGATTTTTGAGTACCTAGAGGATATTCCTGTGATGAATCCTATCCTTAGGTGTCCAAGCTCCCAAGAGTCAATAGAGAGTTAGTCAAAACAGGCCCTGGAACCACAAGCAGCCCATAGACTTGACTTAATTCCCGGAACAGAGATGGCAATTATGTATCAGATACCCGGCCTTAAGGTTTTTAATAGAGCTCTGTAAGCTTCTGACCATCCCAGGAAGATGCAGGCGTCCTGCAGGTCCTTGGTATCACTGGGAGCCCTGCACAGAAGTCTTGGCTGCTCAGGCATGTCTTTAATGACCCTGAAGTCCTATACATGGGTCATGGATTCAATCTCCAGTTCTGCAACTGGAGCACTGATACCAGTACACACATATAGTTAGATGGTTTGTCATCAATATGTAATGCATACAAAGCACCAAAGTACAACAACAACAGACACCAGTAAAACAAAAGGACATCCTGATGGAAATAAAAATTGGATTAGATTTGTTTCAGAAAGAAAAATAACTAAGTCTATTTCTTAAATAAAATTTATGCAAATAGAATATATGAGCATAGCAGATTCATAAAATAATTTTAGAAGTTGTGATGGAAAAAGATAAATACATTTTTCAAATCCAATTAGATAAAATGAACAATAATTTAAGGCTTGTTGCTCTTAAAATTGTCATTGTACAAAACCAGTTCACTCAAAATTATTTTTCTTGTGCTATCATTAAATATTGATGCCTCTCTAAAGCTGTTTCAGAGGATGAATTAACATAACTGTAATAATCTGGAATGAACTTTGATCTAGCATAAAAATATGGTAAAAGACATTTCCCACCTTTTTCACTGGGGAGAAATTAATTTTGGAGCTGCTTGAGCTTATGTATTGTTTTATTAACTGGGACTAATTCCTGGTTTATTTCTCTCTGTTCTTATTTGACTTAAACTCATCAGTTGTAGAGAAGGAACAAGCAAACAATATCACAACTTTCATTTTGCTTCCCAAACATATTTCAGTCTATATCTAGAGCAATTCCCATCAACTGCTCCCGATGCCAGCAGATAGAGTAAACCAAAATACCTTGGTGAATTCTGGATACAGTTACATTAATGTAAAATCTCAAATACAAACTGTGTATTTGTATGCAAATATAAGCTTTTATATTCTTTTCTGAACCACAATTAATACTGCACAGATGTACATCTGCTTATGACGCACTACTCTTTCTTGTTTATGTACCTAATTAACTAAATTAAATTAAAATGTCAAAATCACACAGTTCCCCATCTTCAAAGCAACCTAGAAGCCTAACTCTGCTGACAAAAATGTCTTAATCAGCTGTGAATATGGGCCTTGAGCTTTCCAGTCCGGAAGGCACAAAACCCTTTACCTAAGGCAATTATGCACCTATTAGAAATTACCTTCCTGTTATTGAGGCCTTTACTTTCTTTCTACCACTGCCTCTTTTCTGCCCTTGTCACTGTACATCAGGCAGCTTGAGGGCATGGATAGCACATGGGTCAGCAACCCTGGGGAAAGGCTGCAAGTCCCAGACTGCCCAGCCCTGAATTACAGTCAAAGACCAGGGGCAGTGGACACATTTGGTCACTTCCAGCATCGTCCTCTCAAGAGACACCTCAGGTGGGCACCCCTCTCACTTCTTGCTAGCTGCAGTCTCAGTTCAGGGAGCTGGAAGCCAGCTTCTTCGCAAGAGGAGAGCACGAAAAACAAGCTAAATCACTAGAAAGCCTCCAGCAGAACTGGACACCAGCAGGAGACAGCAAATAGGTGACTAAATGTCCAATATCTGGTCTCAAATGTTGTGCAGTTGCCTGGCCAACTGCTGGCCTCACACTCTTGATCCTGCCAGAAGGAAACATGCATGGGATTTCACTCTGTCTAGGGTAGATCTGACCCCACGGCACAAAGCCAGCTCCAATCAGTCTCTTGTAAGGCTGAACTTAAGCTTTGTTTATTTTCAAGACACAAAAGCATCCCATGTACAAGTCTATATTACAGTGGTTCAGTACTGGGCTTTGGTACAAGACTATCAAGCATATGCAATTTTTATTTCTTCTGCTGCCAGAAGAAATAGAACTACTGAAGTGAATTTTTTTAGGGAACCATGACACCATAGATCCAGTCCCCAGGCAGCATATCAGATATGGTACAAGTATAGAGCACATTTAATTAAGTTTATACAAAGATCTCAGCAAGACTGTGCTGGGCAGAGCACTGTAAGATTGTCAGGATTCATGACCTGAGTGGAGCTGGATCCTCATGAGAACTTTGTTAGATATGAGCACATTCACATGTGAGAAAAAGAAAACCCAAACATGTAATAAACAGATCTTGTCTAATACTCTTCCTAAATCACAAAAGAACAGCAAATAGATGTTCTTTCATGCTGTTATCTCAAATACCGCTGTTCCATTTATACTTCTCTGACATTTTCAACTGAGCACGTGCCCAACTCATAATGAATGTGTCAAAGGTATAAAAGCAATTTAGTCATTCGCAATCGCTAAACGAAGTGATTCCCTTCACACACACAGTCTTTAATAGTACAGCAAATCAGGACATAAATATTTAGTACTGTGTATTTAAGCACAGAAATAACCAAAACATTCTTAATTTTTTGGTTCTGAAGGTAATCTCATGGAAGTTACTATTTCATCACCGTAGACAAAGTCACACAAAGATGATGCTGTGGTCAAGTTTTATTTATAACACAGACTTTTACTGCAGTTAGGACATCTGGACCACAGCTCATCTGCCAAGGATCATATAATCCTCATGTGCTCTTAAAACTCAAGAGAGAAATAAGTTGGTCCAGTAGACTGCCCTGGGGATTAATTTTGACTCTTGAATGAGTCTACTGTAAAATGCAGACATGGCGGGGGACAGGATCAAGTCAGGACACATTAATTTTTGTTCTACTGACCATTCTGCAGTGGCGATGAACAGAAGCTGGTAAATGTATGTATTTGGTAAATGTTAAAGAAAAAGCCTTAACTAGCAGTCTTACAGATTCTCCTTCTGATAAGATTTCTCTTTCTGAGCCAAACACACAGAAGTAAATAAACTGAAACTTGTGTTTTCTCCATCCAAACCTGTTTGTTAATAAACAGAATGAACTTTATAGAAGAATTATCTGAGAACTGATCACCTGAGTTTTAATGATTTATTATTTCAGCTTAATGTCTCCATTAACATCAAAGTAACACCCTGCATGCCTCTCCAGCACTTCAGCATGAACAAGATATCTGGAAATTCAAAGTATGCAACTCCAAGAAAATACAGAACTGTATCAGAACAAAGAGCTAACTTTGTTGCTACCAGTTGTGACTACAGGCATCTATGTCACAGACTTTTGGCCTACTACTATATTCTAAAACTAGCACTAGAAAAGCTGAGGAAACAATGGCTTGCAAGTCTATAGATGTTTAATTTGCGCTCAGTAAAACTAAAGTATGGACCTAAAGAAAAAAGTAAGAGATGTCAGAAATTTTCATTGAAAATTGTATCACTTTATTTAGAGTTTGCCGTGGAAGCTGTTTTCATCCCACTTTTAATAAAATTTCTTGACAAACAGCCCTTTGTGACTTGCTCTGCTGACCCTGATTTTGACTAGAAAGTCAGGAGGGGCACCCATTTACAGAGCTGCAGCTGCTCTGTACCTTTGGGAGAAGTAGTGACATGTCTGCATAAAATCAGTTATTATGGAAAACTGTTACTGCTGTCTGTTCTGAAGACCAGAACACCACAGAACCAACCAGGCTGAGCTGCACTTCTTTACATAATTAGATCATAGCAAGCATAAGCAGATCAATCTGACACAACATGCAGGTCCCATTGGAGTTCATGGGTTTTGTTAAATGAGTTAAAGACCAGTCCCAGCTGGCTGGTTGAGGGTACACATTCTTTTGAAATCCCAAAATCTCTACCCAAGAATTACTAAGTTTATTTCTTATGAGACTTGTTCATATTGGCCTGAGATTCAAAGCATACAGTCTTTAAATGCTTACTCTGTATGGCCAAACAGTCCTATACTTAAGATATGCATATACTCAACTTAAAATATATTAGAAGACTTGTTTAGGAAAAAAATACTAGTTCACATAAAAAAAACCCAAACCCCATACAATTCTTTCATAACTTCAATACCCACACAAATAAAATCCAGATGTGTAACACTAACATTGCTACATCTTGCTTACACATCAAAAACTGTCTATGAAACACACCCTCATTCTGCAACATGTCCCAACCTCATCCACTATATTTACAAAAAGATTAACTGATGCAAGTCATATTAGGTACCTGGGTTACCATAATCAAGAAAGTTGCACAGTCATCAAAAATTCAATATAAAAGTACTGTTTATATAAAGCTACATATATATATATCTACACACACAAAGACATGGAAAGGCATCATAAAACTTACCATCACTTGCAGAAAGTGAGTCATTTGCACAGATCAGTGCCAAAGTAAACAGCAGATGCCGAAGATCCATACTTCTAACTCTGTAATAACAAATGACAGTAAGAGAGTTTCTTTACAAGCAAATATTACTTAATATGATTCGACATTTAAGCTGCTATCTAGATTTATTGAATTTTTGATTGGATTTAAACCAGAAGTACATTTAGTTTATTGTTTATTGCCTCATAAAGTAATACATCATCTTGCAGTCTAGAACAGATAGTAAATACTGTATTTACAAGAAAAGTAGCTTATGCATCTCTAGTCCATTAAATACAGAGGGAGGAAAAATCAAGTATTGTCAATTGATAGACTGCCATCTCCAGATGACTTTAAAACCTCCAAGAATGCAAACACTTACAATCCTGGCAAAAACCAGCAAGCCTTTATAACTCCCTCAAAAAAAGCATACTCCTCATTTTCCTTAATTCACCTGTGCCACACATGCACGCATACATCATACAACCCCATCACAAAAACCTGTTTTGAGGCACTGCTTTGCTCCTGCCATTAGCACCAGCATCTGGTGAAGGGCAGCAGCTGCTCTATGCTGGACTTGCAGACTGTGAAGACTTCTGCACAAAATGGTATCTTGCTCCCCAAAACCTCATGAGATGTCCATAAGAAGTACGGGGAAAGCATCCATACCATGGATTACAACCTGACCATTTATAGCCATAGAGATTACCAGAGACCTTAAAAACTAAAGCTACAACACACAAGCTAAAAGGAGCATGGATGTTGAAACAAGTCAGGCAGTACTTTTTGTTCTATGGCACCAAACTAGCACAATACACTGATACCTTGCTCAGAGAGGCAGCAGAGAGAATAACTCCACTTCTACATTGGACTGTAATTTGGTATGACAGACCTTGATTCTACACTGGACTGTTTTCATTGAGAGATTTTCTTTATCTAACAGGAGATTAAATCACAAGTGTCCAAACAACCAAGCCAACTAATGAGTAACAATCTCTAAGTAGGTGTTATCAAGTAACAATTCATGTTATCAAGTCTGGGTGTCAAAAACGAGTCAGTTTCTTAGTACAGTTATCAAAGTTTGAATTAGGTTAAAGACCATAAAACACAAGAATGCAGAGAATGTAAAGCTATAGTTATGCTGAATTTAGAAGGTAATTCCCTCAATTTTCTTACACTAAGAGAACAGAATGAATCACAGCACAGAAAAAACCCCAAACTATTACCAACTCCAGATTTCTCATCCATGCTGTTTAGCACAAAACTTGAAAATCAGAAGGTATTTTCTCACATCCTCCTTAAACTTAAATAATTCTCAGGTTTCAGGCTCAATATAAGTGGCATTTACTAAAACTTCTCTAGACGAGCAGAACCTAAGCCAGACCTGCAACGGCAAGCCAGGAAATGCTCCCCACCACACACACATCAGGACAAGGATGCCCAGGAACACCACCCAGACAAGCCTGGGCCAGCCTGAGTGGGCATGAGACTGCTACATGAAGAGAAGAGCTGTAGGAGCTCTTTGGACTGGCCAGGCACCAGCAGGACTTTGCCAAGCAGACAAGAGTCACTCCAAAGTGGGGGACAGAGGGAGGGAGGAAGGGAGATAAGGAAGAAAGGCAGAAAGGAAGAAAGGAAGAAAGGAAGAAAGGAAGAAAAGTGCTTTAGTGAGAATTTGGGGCAGTGTGGGAGTGAGACAACTTGGGGAGCAGGACCAGGATCAGAAGTGACAACTGCAGCTGTAGGAATGCACAGATCTGGGACAGAGCTAATAAAGTAAATCACAGGCCAACAATTCTCATAACTCTCAGAAGAGGAGCTACACTCTCACAGTACAAGGTTCATCCAAGATCAGCTACATCTTCAGGTAGCTCAATTGGTTCCCCTGCTTCATCTGTACTCTTTTTTAAAGGATTCTTATTATCTGCTATTAATAAATCTAAAAAAATGTGCCTCTGTGTTTGTCAGATCCTCTCCTCTTACACAACTTCCACACCATCAGTCTCTTCTCCCCCTCAGCTCTTTCACTTTCTCCCTAAAGTTTTATTTTCTCTCCCACAGGCCTGAGCACAATGTCACTTTATTTACAACGCTCCTTTCCTAGTACCCAGGCATACCGTGCTGCCTTGCTATTCACACTTTCCCGTTCTCTCACATCCACCAGCCTTTGCTAATCTTCCAACCACTCTTTTCCAAGCCTTTCTACTTCTTCCTGCCTAGTAAAGCCACAAGAAAAGGCCAAACACTTACAGGAATCCTCCTGTGAGAACAAATGTGATCAGAATCCATCATTCAGAGCACACTGTTTCATTTTTCATAACCACACCTAATAACTCTGGTGGGACCAGGGGTGGTCCCCATGTGCAGCTGTCACAGCATGACTATCCCCTCCATCCCTGCACACCTCACTGGTAACCATCTCAGCTGCCTTCCAAGAAGAGTAGTTTGACAGCTGAAGCACTAACCCAGGAGCCTGGAAACACATCACAGAGGTCAACGAACACACTGCACTTCAGTTAGGTCTTGTTATTGCAGAGGAAAACAACTTTCTTCCAGTACTGCTGTTCCCTCTTCCACTAGCAGACTTGTTTACATACCTGCAACACAGTGAACTCCATCAGGAGATTGTTCCAGTTAAAATGAATCCATAAACATTTATTTGTAATGAACTTGTTGGTGAACGAGTTTTATCAGGACTCCCTAAAGACATAGCCAGGAGCAGAGCCAGGGCAGCACAGGCTTGGGAATGAGCAGCCAGGGTGGAGGGGAGGGCACAGCCACCCTCCAGCAGCAGCTATTACTTGTTTAAGAGCAATTCTACAATTATTGGGAAATTCTCTGCTCAGTCACAGATCTTGACTAAAACAACCAGTTCTCTGAAGCAGGGCACAGGATAAATTTGTGTTCCTAAACTTCAGGGATGAACGAAATTGCTGCTTCATCCCTTGCCCTTTTGCTAGTAAAACGCAGTATAGAAACAAACAATGCTTCTTCAGTGGACTCTCAAAAATGCCAGAATCTCAGCAAGACAAAACACTGTCTTGGCTCTGCCTAAAACCACATGGGATATCCCACTGAGTTATCCATTCAGACAAGTTGTGTCTGTGAAAAATATCCAACTGGTATACTCTGAACATACCCAATATGGGCAGGACTGAGCTCAAAAACAGTAACTGCTCTCATCTGAAAATATGGATGCATTATGCTCCACCCTTCATGCAAGAGCCTCTGTAAAAGGCCAAGTTGTGCTATTTCCTTGGAGCTGCAACCCAGAGCCCTTGGGACAGGACTTGTACTCAAGGCCTCACCCGGGCAAAAGGAGCTCTGCATGGGGTGTGAAGCACCAGGGACATGACCTCTGCATCCAGCACAAACACCAAAAGCTCAGCTGGGCTGCAGTTATGATGTCCATTTCTATGAGTGTTTGAGATGAAGAGAGAGCTACATTGCCACAGCTCCAGTCTCATGGGAGAAAATCTGGTGGAAAGCAGGAGCTGCCCCATCATGATACCACATTTGGTGGTACAGAATAAAAATTCTGAGAGAAGGGTCCTCTGAAGTGCCACCTGCATCACCATCAGACAACTACTGCCCTGCAGAAAGTTCTCAAAGATCTGTTCCATAATGACCCATTGCCCTTCCTCTAAGACACTCTTGCAAGCCTGCTATCAATAGGAACAGTATTGTCCAGAGGCTTCAGTGTTAACCTAGCAAGAGACAGCTTCTCTGTAGGCATTAGGGCAAAACTGACCTTTTACAACACCATAGTATCACCTACCCTATGAAAGACAAATGGCTCTTATTCAACAAAAAAACCTTCAAGTTTCTGTAGCATATTATTCTAAGGAATAATATTCTATGACTTACCCAACTCCAGCAGCTTTTAAGAATGAAGAGAGTTAAAATCAGGAAAAAAAAAATTACAGCAGCTGACTGTCCTCAAGCCAGCTGAAACTTGACCACAGAAACATTTGGCTAGAGGTCAGCTCAGGCTAATTACTTCAGTACAGAAAGGGAGCCAGGAGTTATAAAAAGGATAAAAAAGATATCTTGGCCCTTTTCTATAGCAATGTTGGAATAAGGTCAATCACAAGTGAATTTAAACACAACATCTCTCCAGTGGGACATGAACAGAGTCAGCATAAACAGGCGAAACTGGGCTAAGAAGCTCCCTGAGAAAAGAAACAGTTTAGCCACAGCACACTGAGTTGTTTGCATCTACTCTGGTCAGGTAAAAATGTTAACACTCAAAGTAAAACAGGAGGAGTCTTGCTTATTAAAAAAACCTGTTTGAAGTGAGATCTTGACCTTTAAATAGTTTCTGAACCTGAAAGGACCAAAAGGAAGGACAAGGACACTCAACTGCACCTATTAGGGCACCTCTGCTTTTGCCACCATCATTAACTCAGGGTACTTCAAATATGAGAGTTTTTCCCCAGTAAGCTCCTCCAGTTTATCATTGCTTACCACAGCAGCATCTCTGCAGCAACAGAACAAAGGGTAGCCTCTCTGCTGTGAAACAATATGCAAAATTACTGAGTGAAGGATTAATCTGAAGAGTTTTCTGTACACTGCTGTTTCATCATTCCATTAGATTACAAAGAGGCAAGAGCACAAGAGTGTGCCATGCATGTGAATATACACCAACAGCTCCACCACCAAATAAGAACAAGTGCTGAGAAGGGAATATAACTCTAGGCTCTCCAGGTCTGTCCTGAATCTTCTTTATTGCAGCTACCAAATATGTGTGCATGTACTTACACAGAATTTTTCTGTGTGAAAGGCCTTCATTTTTCACAGTGTGGAAATTCCATAAAAGTTATTTCAGGGCATGACCAGTGACACCAAGAGGTAATCCTTCTGTGCTTGCCTAAAAACATTCACATCACTTTGGCTGATCATGCATAGCTGAAATCACTTTGGTACTTGCCAGTGTACCCTCACTCCCCTGACTGCCAACAGGATGGAGTCATGCTGCAACTGGAATTAGTTTTAGCCCTTCCAATCAACACAATCTAAAACTGCAATGGACTTAAAGCCTTCTTCCCTTGCTTGCTGATATTATGGCTTGATTAAGTCATCAGCAGTCCTTGGACAAGTGCCTGTTTTTACAGAGCCCTTGTTAGGGCTCTATACTCAGCCACAGTAAGAAACAGAAATAACAAATTGTGTCAGCTGATATGAGTAACACACCATTCACCTATTGTGTACTGTTGCTCTGGATATAAAAAGAACAAGGAATGATACCACAGAAGCAGAAGTTATGTACTCCAAAATAAAAAACTAACCAACCAAAAACCTCATAAAGGGCACATTTCACTTAAAAAAAAAAGTCAAAACCTTAACAACAAAAGAAACATAAAGTTGCACTTACTAGGCGTGTTTTTATGCAAATTTGAGGACTACAAAAAAATATACTATAAATACAAACTTAACCTATGGAACAGAGGCAATCTTATATTATAAATTAGGTCTTTATGTCAGCTAAATAATTTATAGTGATTTCAGGTGTTAAAATGTTAAAATTGCAAATGGAAGCTATTGAATAAATTTCTCACTTTGCATTTTAAAAAGTATTTTTTTCCTATACAAACTTTTAATTTTGGAATACAGAATATATGAAATTTTAATTTCAACACTCAGTTTATTTCTCCCACTATTTTAAGAGACACCTTCAGTGCTTTTAGTTGGTTTATTTTTCCTATGGATGTGTCTGTTAATTACTCTGATTTAAACTTGTAACAGGCCAAATGATTATCAGTTCTTTGATGTGATTAAGGAGTCCTTCAGTCAATCTACATTTGGACGTTGCTCTGGGCTTGTACTGAAAGCTGTTTAGTCATTCTCCAAAATCTTGGCTAATAAGTCTAGGGATGGCTGTGGCACATGATGTATCACTTCTTTATTTACAATAAAATGTGCTGTGCTTTGACAGCAGTAACCTGATGGACTAGGTACACAGAAGGAGGATCTCAGCTCTAAGACTAGTAGATCTCTGCACCAGAAAACAATTCCTAAAAGAAGATTGCAGTTATAGTATTAAGTTTTTGTCTACTACATAGATAGAAAAAATTGAACTTGGAAAGACTTAATTGCTCTGTTTGCCTTTTAGCCCCCAAAGCAGATCAAAGCAGTGAAATAAATGCATCTCAGAAGAAAGTGCAAACATTTAGCAGCACAACATGCAGATGCAAATTGCTGAGCAGATACTCAGTTTTGCATATAATTAAGGAAGATTCAGGCCTATTTATGAGAATAGTTTTTTTCTCAACTAAGTACTAATTCTTCCAAGGTCTCTCTGTGTTTTGTTTTGGTTTTTTTTATTTTTTAGTTATTATTAGTATCTGAATAGCAGTCATCCAAAAGACAAAATTCTGCTCTTTGCTTTGTTATTTGTACAATGAATTGCAAAGAAAAGTGCTAGAATTTCTTTATATAGGCGAATGTATATTCCAGTCTGAAGAAATATAATGCATCCATTTAACGTCCAATATCATGTCAAGAAAGCAAAGAGAAATATCTAAGTCTGTATCTAGAACCAACACCCTAGTAATCTCTACTAAAAAAATGCAGTTTTACTCAAAAACCTTTCACTGAGATAATTATTCACACTTTACATAAAGAGATTAAAAGATATTTCCAGCTCTGTAAAAAATATTTTGTGCAAGTGTGAAGAAAACCTCAAACCACAAAGCAGAAGTTCTTCAGTGTCTTGCCAGCATTGAAGTTCAAATCTTGTCAGGACTACAGTGGTGTGGACCCAATCCAGCAAAGCCGTAAAAAACATCTAATTTCAAGCAGGCAAGATGATATATTTAAGAAGAGAACATGGCTAAGTAATTCTCCTAGCACTGCGAGAGAGCTTAGCACCTCACAGAAATTAGGAAAAAGTAATGAAGCACAGGAATCACAGTGCAAAGCAACCTGTGTGACACCACTGGGAGTTTAGGCTGGAACATGAGGGAAAGCAAACAGGATTAATTTTAAGCGTGACAGTAAATATCCATGTCATAAGTGCTGTTGGATCATCACTACACAGCAGGTCAGTTCCACTGTTCAGTCAGCATAATCTCTGCAAGCCTTCTCCTGTATGCCAGGATCTGCATTATCACTCAAATTAAAAAAACATTACCTGGTACTTGGGCAAATATAGTCAGTTAGGTTTCAGCACACATTATAAATAAGTCCACATCTGATCTCTTTGAGCTTTTCTGTAACATGAAAACCCTGCTCCCTCTGATTTCCTTAAGTTGATCTTTGAAGTCTTGTAAGGCAGGTTTGACTTCAAGGTGACTGGAGGAAATTGAGGATGCTTTGCTCAGCTATAACTGAATTCTGTTTCATTGGAGATCACCAGGAGTTTCATAATTTTGGAACAGTTTGGTAATAGCCAGTCATTTTTGCTCAAAGAACAATTTCAGGAAATCAGAAGGAGCAGAGTTTTAATTTTAAATCATATTTATATTAAAAAACATTTTTTCTAGGGAAAAAAAAATCTTCCAAGAAGTTGTAAAATTTAAGTTCAAGGCCTGGTATTTAGCCTAGACTAATGGAATTACTTAACAGTTTGTTACCATGGGACAAATTAATTACATGGTTTAATCGCACGCTAAATTATTCGTGTGCTCCTAATCAGATTAAAGACTACATAACAGAGCTTGTATGGCATTTAGGAAGTCATTAACTTAAATACCACGGTAAATGAAAGCTAGTAAATGACAGACGAAGGATTTCTCAGTGCATTTCTGGATGGCCACTCAGGACTCCAATCATATATTTATTTATTATCAGTTGGTCTGCAGGAAAAGAATTATCTTCTTGGCAGAAGGTTTAACAGTAACCAGTGCATTTTAATTTAGTGCAGTTTTGTATGTCCTGCAGCTCATGTAAGTTTAAGATACAACGCATATCCATTTATTTTCAATCTGTAATATGCAGACTGAAGCCAACTTTGAATTTCAGTTAAACTGATGCAGAGTTAACATATGAGCACGCCTATTCAATGCAACTGTTTTTCACAATAACTGCAAGCAAAATTGCCTGTTTAAGAAGTTCTGTGTTAATAAGAAGCAGTATGATTGGCTTTCCATGTGTCCTCTCTAAGATTATACCTGCATTGTTCCCTCCCTCATTTGCTGCTAATTTGGTGCTTTAAGTCCACACAAATCTGAATATATAAATGGTGGGCACCTACCAAAAAGTAGCTTACTGCATTCAACAACTGCTTAAACTACTTCATATAGACATATAGAGAGATTTTGAGCTAGAACCTTAATTGTGAGAATCAACACAAAGTTGAAAGAAGTACTGAGTGAAACCAGCAAGTGTCAAAGATCACTCAGTGTTTTTAAATGCAGCACTGTCAAAACAAGTTTTCATGAAATAAGAAATAACTTGTGAAGAAAAGCTGATCTCTGTTCAAATCTTTCATAAAATTCTTTAGAAGTCTGTTAACTTCTGCCTCCACTTGCACTGGTATGACCTGGAATACAAAATACCCAACTTCCAAATTTAAAGTATGTTTTGATGAAGCATCTCACATACAGAGAAAGACTATGCCCACATTTACCAAGGTGACTTAAAAACATATGAGCAATTTTAGATACCATCCAAACAGGATCTCTAAAACCTTTATACTGAAATAATCACTTCTGATACACATTTTTTATCATACAGCTGTTGATGACACCTTTAAGGCCAAGAGGTGTAGGAGGAACGCTGCTAATTTTTAACTGGAGATTTTTCCAAGGCTAGAGTGTCTAGTATTTCTAAATACAGGGAGACTGACTAGCTTATTTTGCAGACAGAATTTACAGAAAGACAATCTAATGTAGAAACTGTGTACATGGCTTGATTTTTCATGGACTTCAAGAAACTTCTTCCAATTCACATTTTGTTACATATCGTGCCATTATTTTATTATATTGTGCCATTGTTTCAGTTATCTCAGGTCCTGAAAGAATTCTTCTCAAGGAAGCAGCAGAAGTGGGTCTGGTTTGTGTCCACGTGCTTGCATGCACTTAGCACACACATGCACGTAGGCATATTGGTGTTTTGATTAAACCTGCAGGTGTACCTTCACAAGCACTCAGCTCATTATTTATATATCTCTATAGTTAGTTGTTTATTTAAAACTTATTTATTAATTTATTTATATCCTTAATATTTATATGTGAGAGGGGGAGATTCCATCCTGTGAGGCAGATGAGTGTGGGTTAGAAGACAGAAGATCTGATGAGCAAGAAGTACAGGAAGGGTCATGGAAAGCTTTTTTTCTGGCACTGGAGAGGTAGAAGGGTATGTGACATGGGATCCAGAACTGATTATTAAGGAAGTGGAGACAAGTTTGGATTTCTCACTGATTCGATGAAGCCAGCCTGCCTTTTAAGGGGAATGATCCAAACAGACATGCCTAGTAATCTCTGGAGTTAATGATCTACTGAATAGTTACTAGTTTAGAGAGTTTACCTCCTAGTAAATCTACATGGGCACCTGCAGATATCATAGCACTACAATGATAGCTTTGTCTGCAATGGAGACAAAGAGAAATGCAATGTTGTAGTTAGAAATATGCATTGGAAACCGACAGAGCTTTGTCCCGACACCCATAATTTCCTGTAAGAAAACCTCACCAATGAAGAAATTAAGAAGTGTCTGTAAAATAAGCCACAGAAACAACCATATTAATTTTAAAGGTAATTTGACAGATCTATTTCTAAAGAGGTATTTTAATGATGCCAGATAATATTTTCCATCAGCAAATCCTGAAGCAGCTTGCAGCAGGAATCAGTGGCATTATCCATTTAACAGACAGAGAAAGGGACACATTGGGAAGAGGAACAGATTGCCCACATTTACACCGCAGCCTAGCAGCAGAGTACAGCAGGACTGCCACCCCTCCTTACGTACCACAGAATAATACAGTCTTGTGGATACACTGTCAGCCATCTCAACAAGACAAAAGAAAGTTATAGTGGATTAAAAATATCCCAAACCCAAAAAAACTGACAGTTTGCATTACGACAGAAAGAACTGCAATTAAGAGAAAGAAAAACTCATAGGAAACACTCTGGCAACTAGAAAAACTTTCTTAATGAGTGTATAGCTCTTTCACAAGCAATAGGAATGAACTGTGCTCTTTAGCTGTGGTAACACCAGTGTAGTGAATGTAAGCCTATCATACCACATATACCACTTTTCAAATGTCAGAGACAAAAGCAATCATAGTTCAGCATTGAAACTTTTGATTTTAGACATCACACATAAAGCACATGGACTTTGGACTGATCAGCTCAAAATGGGATACTATGCAACAAACAGGTGCTGCAAACAGCAGAGCTGCCCAGTCCAAAGCCGGCTGGCTGGCCCAGGGACAGCATGTCCGCCTACATTAATTTTATGACTTCCTTCTCTGCAGGAACTCCATCACAATACCAGCTCATTAAAAAAGTGAAACTTTGGAGCACATTCAACTGTTCATTAAAACCAAGTACTAGATTCACATTTTTCCACTGCTATTAGTGTTATTTTACACAGGACTATGAGGAAATGGATATTTACAGATAAAATTCACAAGGCACCAGAGAGTGGGCCTTCACCCACAACCACTCTAAGTATTTCTCAGACACACACCCACTCTGTGCTGTCTATTCACAAATATAAATCCCATACCAAACTAGATCTCAGACATATGGAGCGGACTAAAGGGCAGGACATTGGAGGGAGTTTTGTAAAGCCCTGCTGGGCGCTCTTCTCATCTAGCACATTACCCAACTCCTCTGAAGTCTGACCAGCAGCCTTGCGTCAGTATTCATTTTTATACTGAAGCAGGGAGCAAGGCTGCCTGCACAGATGCCTGCCAGCAAAAGTCTTAGGAACTGGACTCTCCCATTAATCAGGGCACCACTAACCACTCTTACACCACTCAGCCTGGGCTCTCAACAGCAGTCTCACCTATATGGCCATGTGGAAAGTGTCAGCATGGAAGAGAAAGAGCAGGATTAGTCCTTTTTGTGGTACTTGTACTGAATAAATTTAATATCACAATTTAATATAGGAAGCTATATTTCTGGAGAGATCAAGAGAGATCTGGAGCGACCTCTAATTTTAAGAATTATTTTTTAAAAACGTAATATAAAAATATATGTACATTTTACACATAAAAACGTTTTATCTTTGTTTTTAAGAAGTCATTAGCAATGATACTATCTGCTCCTCAAATATGTGAGGAGCATCCCAATCACACCAATCTTGTGAAAGTAGCCATGTTCACATAAGCATGATGAGACTGACTGCTCCTAGGTTCAACACAAATTGTATAGCAATATTCAATAAATCACTTCCTCATAGCATATCTTTTTCCCAACATTATTAAAACTGTCGAATATCACAGCAGAGTTTTGAACTGCCATGATGAATAAATCAGTCCTTATTTTTAGTTCACGTGTTGCATACAAGTTTTTCTTCATTAATTACACTTGACTATATTCAGGTGACTAGGTTAACATACTTGTAAGAATAAAAACCAGTCACACTTAAATGAAAAATATTTAAATTGTCCCCCGGTAACACTATGTCAACATCAAATACGGCACTGTGCAAATAACAGCATTTCCTAAGGATTGAGATCCTTTGCTCCCTTCTGAAAGTTCATAATTATTACCCTCCATTTACAAACAGGAAATTGAAACACAGCAAGGTTACAGAGGGTGACAGAGCCCAAGTAAGTCTGTGGTGGAGCTCAGAAGCAAGGCCAGATCCCATGTCCAAGCTGTGTCGTTCCAGTGCCAGGCTGCTCGCAGAGGAATCTGGAACGGGCAGTTTAGCTATGGATCAAATGGCTCCCTGGGCACGGAAAGCCAGGACAACAGAGCACAGAAGCAGTTTTCTGTATGGTTGTTTGGCCATGTTTCAGCTATAAAATAACAGAAGTCATTCATAAACTGTTTTCCAGGTGTGCTGAACTGTGCATGAAAAGGAATGGTATCCACAACAAAGAAGACTTTGGTTAAGGACGTCACTAATGACTAATTTATGCATACTTTACAAGCATTTTTACAAGTAACTTTTCACTATTCTGACCTTCTAATTTTCTTAGTGAAATTGGTATAGACAATATCCCAAGCAGAGATCCATGTGCAATGAATGAATTTAGAGTTATACCATCTGGTTTCAGAAACATTAAGAACACAGACACAGGATATCAAGTTTTACCTATGTTATGAAACTAAAGCTAGAAGTAGCTAGAATTTCTCTTCTATTTAATGACACTACAACTGTGTACACTTAGACAGGAATAGCAAATTCAAGTCTCATAAAACTGCTACAGTACACAGATAGCAGCTGTAAAGTCTCATGCAGCAATTTAACACGAGATAACAGCTTTTCAGCTTCACGCCATGAGCAACCACAGGTCTGAATCCCTCACACAACAGCATATTTCTGTGATGTTCGATTCAAATTTACCCCACTGTATTCTGATTAGGCTTTCAGTAATACATGAAGGAAGCAATTAATTAGACATGAATTAGAACTGATATGTACATTCAAACTTAATGACACTTGTAAGTGTCATTTAAACTATGATTTTTTATCTACAATGTTTTGATAGGCATTTTCACATTCTCCCTCACTCATAAAACACAGATTTTTTTTTTTTGCAATAGCGTGCATTTAAAGTCAGACAATTAATATCCTAAATAACACTTTACGTCAGAAATGTCTCGTTAAAATGCAGTATAATAATTTTTCTCTGACAGGGAAAAATGGATTTTAGACTCTTTTAAGAGTCACCCAGCTCTCTGTCTCAAATGCTGGCTACTGGAGATTGACAGGAGGGCTTGAATTCATCAATTTAATCAGGACTGAATCTGACAGCCTTAATTCATATATCTCTATTGGTTTGGGTATTAAAATATGACAATTAGATCCCAATCAGAATTTTGTATAATGCATATTATAATTATCACCTCCTATAGGAATGAATCCTAGGATCTGTGTGGATTAGCTGTAGGGCATTATGAGCTACAATTGATCAATCTGCTTAGCCAACACTTGTAATAAAGTCACTTGCAGGTAAGATAAAAAATTATCACACTACCTCAAATGTCAGCAGGGGATGGACGATTCTTCACGCCTCCCTCAGCTCGACTGCAAATCACAACCTTCCCCAGCCATCCCAGCACCTACATGAAAACAGGAGAAACAGACAAGAGATGAGTTCTGGAACAGCAAAGGTCACCTGCGGTGGGAGGGCACCATGACAGAATGCAGCCATGTGTCCTGGTCCTGCTGTCCCTCAGGGAAGGCCACCAGCAGGGCAGTCTGTGTGGCGGCCCCGAGCACAGCACCTGGGCTTCTCACTCAAACGGCAGTGGTGGCCTGAAACCCCGTGTCACTGAGGGCTGCCAAGCCACAGCACCCCCTGCTAACCTTGACATTAAAGTGAACACACATTTAAAAGGCAAACAGAGGTCAAGGTGACTGATCAATTTATTCTTAATGCACATTCCTGGTGAAAATCAGCTGCCCTGGAAGTAATCTCTGGACCATCAAGAGGATGAGTAGTATCTCACTACCACCACCACAACAACAGCAACAACAACTACTACTACTACTACTACTTTAGACAATAAATTACAGCACAGTAACTTATAAACTGGTGGAATTAAGAAAATAACATTTCATTTTCCTCCAAAAGGACAGTGTCTAAGTCTCAGGAAGATCGCACACTGATGTTATGTTCTGAATTCCTAAGCACATTTTCACTGCCGTGATATTTTGGCACAGCAGCATCCAAAACAGTTCTGAACTAGTAGCATTTCTATGTTAAAGAAAAATAACATTAATTCAACATGGAAAGTTACTTCTTCCCAATGATGCAAGTCAGCTTTTAAAAGCATTTTAAAAAGTCAGACATGGTGCTCACATTATTTGAATAATTCACAATAATCTGGTTTCTAGTGGGAGGGATTACAAAAAGAAGACCAGATTTCACACTATCAAGCTCTTTTAAAAAATGGGGGAAAAAAATCAGTGTGCAAAACCCCACAAATAACCTCTAAAGAACTACTGTGTACATGCAAATTGAATTACTAGGGTCACACTGCCTTAGCCTGAACAAGAAAGAAGTAACATTTTAGAAGAGAGTTTTCCTTTACTGAGTTAGCACTAGCTGAAAAAAAGAGCAGCAAGAATCTTTTTGTATCCCTAGAATTTTCTCCCTGTTATGTGTATAACAGATAGATCACTAAACAATGGAAAGCAAAATGTGCTTGTGAGTGAAAGTTTCATCATTAGTTCTCTGGAATCTTTCTATAGTATAATGTGTAAAAGGCTGTCACCTCTGTATTTATACTAAGAAAACTCAAAACAATATCCTCCCCAGTTGCCAAATGAGAAAATCCTTCAACATAAAGAAAAATTAAACAGATGTTTGAAATAAACAGAAAGCCCTTTCCATGCAAAAGCATGACTAATATGTAGTATTACTATAAAATAAATCATCCTATGTGTGGTTATCCAAAGTAAAACCTGTAAGGAGGGTTCCCTCCTGGTTCACATCATGAAAAAGTGGATTAGACAAGTCCCTACATAGTAAGTCTTTATGTTAGTCTACCCCATAATATGCACAGCCAAATTCTATTATCACACTTTTTAGAAAGCGCCTGCTCACATTTCAGCAGGCTGAGAATATAACTGTGTTCCCCACTCGTATGTAATTCTACAAGGAGTCTTGTGTTAATTTAATTTCTGACTTTTGAAAGAACTCTGAATTTCAGACAGAAAACTGAGCAGTGAGCCACAACTCTCTTTTCCAAAAATAAAAGGACAGCTTAGTGTGGAACAAAGTTATAAAGTTTAAGCCAGCTGTTGACTGAAGCAAGCTACTAAGGACTACTGAAAAATTCCTTTTTCAAAACACTCACCATGGCATTAACCAGGGGAAATGACCTTTATATGACAAAGTCAGAATCCTATTACAATAGGACAGAAAAAATTATTCCAGTAGTCCTTCCAAAATATTTTGAAATACTGCTCAGCAGCAGAAAAGATCTCTCTGCTACTTTATGGGCAACAAAGGGAAATGTCCTAACTCCTGATTACCTGATTGTACTCAGAACATTTTGTTTCACTCTTGGCAGCTGTGGCGATGTTCTCCAACCCCTGCCGTTTTCTGCCTGTGCAACAGCCACCCGGGGTGGCTGTGACAGCCACGTCTGGCTCACAGATATCAACACAATAGTTAAGGGCCATAAATCTTGCTTGACACCCAAGGGCCGTGAGTCTTGTTCAACAGCTGAGGGCTAGTTGAGCATGCGCCAAATGAAACACGGCTGCCATGCAAATATGACTATAAGTCAATCATCTTTCTCCATAAACACTGGACAGCCTGAGGCTTGTTCAGCTCTCCTGAACAGAAGGGGCTGTGTGTCAGGAGCTCCCCTTCAGCATGGACACCTCTCTATGTTACTCCCTGGCACTGAGAGATTCCTTGCCTCAGAAGGTTCTCGGTAAGTGAACAGTAACATGCTAAACTTTCAAATCTTACCTATGCAACATAAAATATTGATTGTGCACATACAAACCTTTAGCCATAAAGTGTTGACAAAGTCTGGGACTAAGCCTGGATCCAGTCACAACTAAACTCCAATCAGAAAATTTAGAACACAGAGGAGTCCTTTCTGAACCTTATGACTCAACAGGATGGTCTCCTGCCCAGTTTTGTCTGACCCCATCCTCTGTGCTGTAAACAATCAAATTTACATCTTGCCATCGAATATTGTTAAACTGATGCATTTACCGCCAAACTTTGTTAAATGGTTGTTTTACATCAATAAAGATGTTGCTACTTCTCTCTTGCCGGTGAAGTGCGTCAGTCTATCTGTGGCAGCAGCAAGGGGTGATAGCACAAAAAATGCCGGCAGCAACAGTTTAGAATGGCCATACAATCACAAAATCAGCTATATTTCCACTTGGCTCTGACAGTTCATTATGAGTGAAAAACAGGCATTAATGTACACAAGGTAATAAGCTAGATGTTAAAATGATTAGCGGTCTCCCTTTAAAATGGTTCTTGGAAAAACCGCAGCTTCGCAAAAGGGTAACAGATTCACATGAGTAAGTGACACAGGTGAAGTTCTTTTTTTATTTTTCAGAGATCCATATTTTGTCAGAAGCACATTTGATTACTGTAATCCACAAGGCGAACAAAAGTATTACAGCACTGAGTTGAGAGGGCCCATCCAAACCAGTTTGTTTCACAAAATAAGAAACAGACTCATCAGTGCCTTGATTTGGATGTGAGGATCTTTGCCCATTATTATCTTCTCATTATGTCCTAAGATAACCTAGCAAAAAATAATAATCTGGACAATATGAAATAGACTCAAATGTGCCAAAGTTCTTCTGGTCTTCAAAAAAGCATCTAAGGAAACGTCCAGTGCTGAAAAAAAGCTGGAAAGGCTTTTGAACCAGTCCCATGTAAAATCTTAATGATGAAGTACAAACTTGTGAAATATACTGAAAACAAGCTGAAATGCTAAAGGATTTCAACCAGTGGCAAGAAGTCCAGCTGAGGCACAGCAACTAAACAAGCAGCCCAAGAGTAAATGCTGTTTAAATCTTCATTAATGACCTTTTTCATTGAAGAGGGGACAAAACAGTGGAAGAGACTGCTTAGAGGTTGTGGGGTCCAGGGGTACTCAAAACTCCAGTGGACTCAAAAGACAACTGCATTAATGAAATCTTGCTCTGAGCACAAGGGTTGGTCTAGATGATATCGAAACATCCTTTCCAACCTCAGTAATTCCATGATTCCACAATTCCATGAATTTACATATCTAACTGAAAAGTTGCAGGCAGCAGACAAAAAAAGGAGGAGGGTATAAATTACGTACTTTGGGAGAAAGATTGCAAACCCTGTGATTGCATGGAACACTGAAAAGGAGTGGACTATTTCCAAGCAGACACATGATATGGATTCACAAGTCCTACAGGATTGTCCAGGAGCTCCTGCTTCTCCATTGTGCTGGGCTAACAGCAGATGCATCAGTGGATTCCTGGCACCTGTGAAATCTGGCACCTGTTTCCAGAGAATTTGTGCTTCTGAGATTTGATCTAAGGAATCCTATTTGTCTCTTTATTCTGTGTCTCCTGTCTTTCATTTTTTTCCATTTCCAGTTAAACCACTACTCTACATCTTAAAGAAAAACAAAATAATTTGTCTGAGATGTATTCCAATTTTATCTGAAAAGCACTCTACTTCCCTAGATTGCATCGTGATGTGTGACACGTGCTGAGTCTTGAACTACTTTTCCTAAACCTTTTGAAAGTATTTATCTCAGACAGAAGGAAAAATGGACCCTTCACATACATTTTTAAGCCATTCCAACCATTTTATGGCCAGCTGAACATGAGCCAGCAGTGCCCTGGCAGCCAGGAGGGCCAACCCTGTCCTGGGGGCATCAGGCACAGCATCACCAGGCGGGCAAGGGAGGGGATTGTCCTGCTGTGCTCTGAGCTGGGGCAGCCTCACCTCGAGTGCTGGGGGCAGCTTTGGGTGCCACAGTCTAAGAATGACATCAGATTGTTTTTGAGTGTGTCCGGAGGAGGGTGACCCAGATGGTGAAACCCCTTGAGGGCAAAACTTATTAGGACCATTTGAGGTCAATTGGCCTGTTCACCTTGGAGAAGAGAAGGCTGAGGGGTGACCTGGTAGCAAGGTACACTTACTTCCTGGGGGGCAGGGAAGGGAAGGTGCTGATCTCCTCTCCCTGGTGACCAGTGGCAGGACATAACCAAGTGGAATAAAGTTGCACTGGGGAAGTTCAGGTCTGACATTAGGAAAAGGTTCTTCACTGAGAGGGTAACTACTCACTCCAACAGGCTCTCCTGGTCATGGCACCAAATCTGTCGGGGTCCAAGGATTGTCTGGACAATGCTCTTAGTTGTATGGTTTAGTTCTACATGGTCCTGAGAGGGGCAGAGTTGGACTCAATGATCCTTATAGGTCCCTTAAAACTTGAGATATTCTATGATTCTGTGTTCTTTCTTAGGCTCAAACCTCTTACCTTCAAACTTGTAATGGGGTTTCACATCCCCTGCTGAAATAATGTTCTGCAACTGTGAACTCACTCCTTAAATTCTCTCATCAACTTTCTCCTCTGCACAGGAATTCCCTAAATTCCTTCAAGGAAACACTAAGAAAACACATCAGAACATTCCATCATCATTTCCTTTTTCTTCTATTCAGATAGCAAAAACTTTGATTCTGTTTAACCTTTACATTTGTCTCATCAATCTATTCTGGACAAGGGATCACATTCTAGGTTCAAATCAGAGTCTTTATTCGCCCCTCTCAATCTATTCATATCCTTAGGAGTCTAACAATAAATCTTGCCCTTCATGCTTTAAATACTTCACTGAACCACATTTCTGTTCTTACAGACTTGGCAGTCTTTGCCTCTTTGACATAAGAATAACCAGAACATTTTCTTAGCAGCACTAAGCTGTAACAACTGATTGTTTTTTGACACTCATGGTAGGATAAAAGATTAATTTATGTTTTCCATTGCATAATGGTTACAAGTGTATATATGGACAAGATAGCTCCGAAGGTCTACACTGCAGTGGAAGCCAAATATAGGAATTAATACAGCTCTTTGGCCTTTTAAAAGGAATTGCCAGTATTGTAAAGGATGCAAACAGAAATCCAAGCAATTTCACTTGACAAACAAGATAGCTCTTGTGGTATCCAGAAATTCAGACTGCCTTCCTTAAGTGAAGTATGTCATACTCCCAGCTACAGCTAATTATCTCCTTGTGCTGAAGGAATGTTATGAAGAACAGTTTAGTCAATGTTTATAGAAAGTACTTTGAGATCTGGGCAGCTGGAAATCCAGAACTCTATTATCTGAAACTGTTGCTGACATATCAGTAACTTAAAAGGAGAAGTCTTCTGTTATATTAACAAGAAAATGCCAAGGAAAAGATCAGAAAAAAGATCTATTACTGGATTATTGTACACAGTTCTTATGTCCACAGTTAAGAGACTAACAAACTTCAAATGAGCACGGGCCTAAAAATGTTATTTGAAGTCTGGAGCACCTTTTTATAATCAAGATAATAGCCAGTTAATTGAGGAAAATACATGATGGATTACTGTACCTGATCATAATCCATATGTGGAAGAAACAATAAGCACTAGACTGCTCTTTAATGAAACGTAAGATATACTGAGAAATCAAAAATAGAAACAATGAACAAAAAATCTTTTACAAGGCTGAAACAAAATGAAAACTGGAATTTATTAGAAAATGAATAATATTAATTTAAAAAAATCTCCATCACTTCAACTTGCTTTTCAAGTTAACAAATTACTGGGTATAAGTAATTGGTGATCTGTGTAACAGAAATGGAGAAAATCAGGCAGTGCAACACTGTCAGACATTATCTGGTCCAAACCCATTCTTCACAGCCAGTTCAATTAATGTGATTAATGCAATTCAATTAATCTCCTTTTTAATGAAATACTTCTCAATAGGCACATAAAATGTCAATTGATATGGAAAAACAAGTCTAATAATATCTAAATAATACTAAATAATACTAAAGCAAGAGTAAAAACTGTGGTTCACAGAACTAAGACTGTAAAAAGGGAGAAGAAAGAAAATAAAGAATTTTTGAAAAGAAAACACAGCATATTAAGAAAATCACCTGATAAATACATGTTGCCAAAATTGTCACTGCTCTAAGAAAAGACACAGTGTATAGAATGACTTGGCAAACTGCTAATACAGAAACATACAAACAGTATTTACTGGATCAAAAAAGCTCATGACTAACCAGCACAGTGGGTAAACGTTTTAGGCTTTGAAGTACAAGGTTTATAATTCAGAGATACAAATGTTATTTTAGGCTTACTGATGCCTTAGTATGTAACTCAGGCAAAGATGAAACCTCCATGGCTCCCATTTCCCCTCTACTTTTTGAAATGGTGCAACCCTAGCACATTGTTCTTCTTGAGAACAAAGGAGGGAGAGTTAGGGGATAGCAGCAAATTTACCTTATCTCCATCACTGCTATGTTTGAGTTTAGTCTGGCTGTTAAGTCTTGCAGCTGCTACCCTAAGCATTCCTAATTTTTAAATGACTGGCTTTACAAATTCTACGAATTGGCCACATTCAAAAAAAGCATAACCTGTGAGTGGTCACTTTCTTCAACCTTCTCTTCACTCAACAGCAAATACAAAAAGCCCACTTTGTTGTCATATCTCAAAACGGCTACTCCCTTTCCTGCCTCACTGTCACTTCTTCTTCCTCAAAATAGCAAACATTTGCCATTTCAGCTTAGCAGGGTTCAGATTTCACTGACACGAGAAATCTAACTCTTTCATGAGTTACTGAGTATTTTGAGTTTCACCCAAAATTATGTAGCATAATGGGCTGATCTTTCTACACTTCTGAAGTATGTTATCAGCTTTCCAGTCCTAAACTGCACTTCCTCAGAGCTTCTGCAGAGTCAGGAGAATTTGGACATCACTTGCCTATGCAGAGCAATGCCTAAAACCTACACTGCTGAGCAGACAGCTCCAAGGTCTGTATGACTGGCACTACCAAGAAGGAGCCCCTGTGAAGAGATTAAGCTTTAAAGAAAGGGGCATACAGAAGTTTGCTAAGAGGAAAGGTGTTGAAGTCAGCCAGGAGTGAAAAGTGTGGTTGGGAAGTGTCCAGGCAGGTAGGGCTGCAGGGCTAAAATGCAGCCCTTCCATCATCTCTAGATCCCCAGCCAGGGGCTGAGTTAGGCATCCAGGCCTCACCAGCTGTTCCTGCAATATGCTGAGATACTTGTGGCCTCAAATACTGCTGGGATATGAGTGAATATACTAATTATATTCAAAATAAATATTTTGTTAATATAAAACACTGGTTTTAATTTTGTTCATCAACCATCACCGAGGTATCACGTAACAGGCAAAAAGGGTCACTAAGATTTACATCTTAGTTGTGGCTTTTCTATTGCCCTCTGTTGCAAGCTACATACGTACTTCATGTATTTTCATATTCTAAATATATTTCTATTGTGGTGATCCTCCACAATTTTGGAAAACAAATACTCTTAATGCTAGAGAGCTGTCTGTTTAACAAAGCCACAGGAGCCATATATGCTATGGCTTTTAATAGCTGTTTTCCAAACCCTAAAAATTGCTGAAGAAGAAACATTTTTTGTTGGTTTTAGTCTTCTTTTTCTTCATACTGTCAAAATTTCAAGTTTCTAAAATCTAAATCTGAAGAATGACCCTACAACAAAGAAGTTAACAGATCAGGGAGAAAAAAAAAATCCTTTAAAGGTCTCAAGCAAGACACTCAACATTTTATTTCAGAGTCAAATATTTTGTCTAGGGAGATCTCCAATCCAGTTCCTTAACTAAATGAAGATTATACATGGCATCACTGGCCTGTAACACCCATGGAAAGAGAGACCCAGAAGAGATATTCTATGTCACAAATTCTGAAGTCTAAACAGCAAGGATACTTCAGAGTAGATTTTGTATTTTTCTTCCATTCTATTTTAAATATTCTATTATTCTACTCTTTTAGTACTCAGATCAATAGAAGAAGGAACACAGCTTCAGAATTCCTCCCTGGAAGTCAGACACAGTGAGGCACTTGGGAAATCTGAGCATTTAATTGATACTCTTCCATTCATCTTTCCAAAGACTGCCTGGGTTTGCATATATGTATACATTTCAATTAAAAGATTTATGCATATAATACAAGTTTTCATTTCATGTTGCAAGTTCTTGCCATAGCCATCATTTATTGTCTCTTAAATTCTGCTTCAGATTTTCACGTACATTTGCATCCACATTGCCTCTTTAGCTGGAAGTCTTTTTGATACATCTCAGGAGAAGAGCAAGACAACATGTTATCCAGCCAATGGAATATGGAGTTCAAGTAAAAGACCATCAGTATCAAAAATTAAGATTTCCTTACCTGTGGCTAACTAAGGAACAGAAAGTACCTGTGGCAGGAAGTTTTTGGGGATGGGGTCAGAATTTACGTAGGAATGGGATGGAGAATTCCTCCAGAGTCTGGTTTACCTGAGGTGTCTAGTGAGAGCACCTATCTTGTGCAATTCACATCTCCAGCCAAGTACTTCTCCATTGATTTAGGCTTGTTTTTCGTTCTAAAAATATTAAATCAACAATCTTAAATCAGACTCAGGAATTCAAAGAGGCCTATTTTGAGGGGTTGGCAGGAACACCACTGATGGCAGGAATCAGCTTCCAGCCTGTAGCCAATATTAGACTGAATTAGGAATATAAATTTACTTATGTATTTACATACCTATACTTATTTCATATAGGTATTTATTGGCAATTCTGTAATGTTTGTTTGTACAGTACACAACAGAAATACTGAATAACAGCAAAAGACAATCAATTAAACTCACTTAACACTTTCAGTTAAGAGAAATGGAAAGGGCTTCCCCCTCCCATTTCAGTATGCAGATATCATAAAGGTTCACTGAAGAGATTCCTATATGCTTAATCAGATAATCTGCAGTAGCTTCCCTATGAAACACTTACACCTTGATGGTAAATGATATCATTAAAAATGAAAGGATTTGCAGTTTTCTTGCATTTCTATGGTATGTTTACTAATGTGTTTGTAATTTTAATTGCCTCAGTATAGAAGTGACTTGCAAGCTATAAAGGACTCCCAAGTATTTACAACAGGAAAAAACCTAAAGCAAAGAGATGTGGGTTTTTTAGTTCTCCCTAATCTCAGATTATTTCAGAAGTTTCATCACAGTGGACTAATTGATGCTGACAGTAACTGCGCAGATGTTACAAAGAATGCTTCTGGGCATAACAACTACTGATTCCCACAAAACATGTGCATTTATACAGACACAAATCATGTTTCCTTGTTCTTTCACTTAATGGTAAGTTTAATGCAGAGTTCAATTCACCCCTTCATCCGCTATTATAAACTTGAATCCTCACTTTCCATTACTGAATCATTAATTTAATGAAGCTCTAGTTTACCTTGTCAGTGTTTAAGAACCTAGATGAAGGGATCAAGTGTTTCATTTGTTACAGTGTGAGTCTTTCAAAAGATTATTTACAAGCAGCTATTTCTGTAAGCAGTTCTGTACTGGGTACAAAGAAAAATGAAGTCAACTTTCTGGAAATAAAACCTGAACATGATTTAAGAAAAATAATATACCAAACTCAGAATGAAAAAAGTGACCTATACAGATAAACAAAAATGTTTTACTGAAAAGAAACCCTAAGTTTAAAGAAAAAACAAAACAAAACAAAAAAACCAGCAGGGCAGCATGAATTATAGAATAGATCATTGGTAGACTGAAAACTCACAATAATGGTTATACAGATGAAAGTAGCATTTCAGAATTTGGTCACAGATTTGAAAAAAAATGTGTAGATATGGTTTTGTGCAATTTTTAGAGTACTTTGTTTCCCTCCAAAGTAGCACTAAGTCCTCAGACCACATGCTGATATCAGAACATTTCAGTAATTTTATGCCTTGGAACTTTAGATCAATCAATGATTTAAGTTTTTATGAAATATAGATTACTTGGTAGCTGATTATTCAAAGACCTAAAAAAGAAAGCAATCGTTTCCAGCAATTTGAGTTGCAGCAGCAGTGTGAGAAACTGAAAGTGCTTCTCACCACAGTTAGTACTCCTCTCCAAACTCATGAATTTTTTATAAAAATTACCACATAAAATCACACCCAAACACCAAAGCAAGATGCAGTTACTGTCCCATGAATCAGTTGTTTCTAAGTATCATCCTGCTAGAGAGCCCAGCAGACAGAATCAGCTATACTCAGTCACCTGTGAAAGCTAGTGCACAGAATATTGAAGTAGGAAGAGATTTATCCTGTGAAAGCACTTCCTACCAGTAGCAATCCATTCCTGTAACCAAAGCTGAAGTGAGGTCCATCAGGACAAATCACCCCAACAATTAACTGATTTACTTAAATAATTTACATAGGAAAGCCAGTTTCAAGCTAACAGTAGGTCCTCTTTTCCTCATTAGTATACCACAGACCCACACCTTCAGAATGTCCCAGCTGCCACAATGTCTACAGCAAGTATCAAGATTAGCAGGTAGAACACGTCATGCCCCTCAGTCTCATCCTTCAAAGGGAGTTCATACTCTTGCTGAATGACTCCTAAGAATCATTCAGCTTTTTAGGACATGGTGTGTCCTATCACATCTCTGAGAACTAGACTTGTCATTAGGGAATTGTCAATAAGGACATACCTCAATGAGCAGAGATGAATTCAACCCTGACAGTGCAAGGAAGAGCTCAAATGACACACCCTGCGCATTAGAAAAATTGAGAAGAATTAAGAGTGTAAAAAAGCCTGAGAAGAGGGTGGAAGGAAACATGCATAGAGAAATTAATAGAGTAATAAAATATTCACTATGTACACTTAGTTCAAAGGGACAAGGATGACTGCACGAGCAGGGGGAGACAGAGCACATGAGAAGCCTGGTAGGGTAGATATGCTGGTGAGGTGGCTGGATGTCATGTACCAAAATTTGAATTTTTCATTCACCATGAGCCAGAAGACAGACTATGGCAAAATTTTCAAAATAATCAAGAAAGATTCAAAACAGACCAACACAACTCCCAGTTTTGTACAGCACAATCTGTACTGATCAACAGCCCATCTCCAGGCTGGCACACAGACCAGCTCTTCCCACATGGGTGATGACTCAAGGATAGCATCATTCAGACACCATGGGTGGTGCCACTCTGCTGCAGAGGCCCAGCTCCTTTTCTAGGCATCCAAGAAGTTCTTCAGGTGCATTATGGAGAACACTGAACAAACTTTGTGTTCCCTTTATAAGTCAACATTCAAGCCACTCTAAGGCAGAGCCCAGGAAAGAGAGGGTAACTACAGGTCACATCAACCTCCTGCTTACTGAGAGATCTCTGAACAGTGCAGGTAAAATACTCCAGGGAGTTCCTGGTGGATACTCCACATGGGCCATTGTCCCAGGGCAGCTACAAGATCACCAGCCAGTACAACTCATCTACGACTTTTCCCCTCTGGTATCTTTCCCTTTGGAGGGAGGAGGAAAGGAGTGGATTAGTGTTGAAACAGTCTGAAGATTTCTCGCAAGTATTAACTAGATTTTTTTTTTTTTTGTTTACTCTAAGTCCTTCATCTCCCTCCTCTTGCTCTCTGTCCTAGTACCCCTCTCTCTTCCTCTCTCTCATGCTGTCTTCTGACCTTTCACTCTAGGGCTCTACTTTTCCATTATAAATATGTTCGGTATTTCTCAACTTTAAAAATTCTGTTCTACCAGCCCAGAACTATCCTGAGTCTTTCTAGAATTTTCACCTCAAAGTCATCAAAAAACCAAATGCACCCACTCACTGTAGGTTTAATTATACAGTTTGTGGGCCTGACTTTAAAATATGGATCTTTTGCACCTCAAGAAAGTTCCTGAAGATCTGTTTTTGGAAAACAATTCAGAATCTGAATTCTACTCTCAGTCTCCTTTGCTCACAGTTCTCATTGAACTCCAAAAATCTGTGGTTTTTTGTGATGGCTTCCATTTGATCTCCTCACTATCATACTCACAGAGCTCCCTCCTTCCCTCTTATTTTTTGGAAGTCTCACCTAGAAACACCAGCTTTGCATATATTAAAATCCTCTGACTGAGCACACCTCCTATGTCTTACTC
>VZTT01007561.1:11722-24111 GCA_013400855.1 Buphagus erythrorhynchus | reverse complement strand
CTTTTTTTTTTTTTTTTTTTTTTTTTTTTTTTTTTTTTTGCTAGCCTAGCTTAAAAAAAAGTAATCAAATGCATTTTCCTGTCTACAAAACACCCAGGAACATGCCAGAAAGTAATTAGAAATGACAAGCATATAATGACATACAAGCTGCAAGTATTCAGTTTTTAGTCTGGAAAATAAAACACTTAACGGATATGGAATGCTTTTGCTCCAGCTCTTTTATGCATAGCTGGCATGACTGATCTGAAAAATAAGAGAACATGTGCCAGTCTACTCTTCAGGCAGAGTTCAAACAACAGAGAAATTTAAACAGAGGGAAAAAAAAAATCAGACTAACCATACCAGGTGAGTGAATTAACTTTGCAGAGTGTATCTGAGGGCCTGCAGTAAGTCTCCACAAAGAGACTGGTTTGTACTTGAAGCCTGCCAGATTCCTACTTTTTTTGCTAAAGAGTATGTTTTTAGCCATTCTGAGACTGGTGAAGAAGTGCTTGTTTCCTGCAGATAAGTCGTCATGTGGCAGACAAGAGTTACAAACTAAGATTATCTTAGAGGATACCTACTAGTGGTGTTTTAGTTTTTCTGGATTTATGGAAATAACTTTTAAATAAGTTTGACAGCCCAATATGAATATTCTGAAACTATGCTGAATTTTGAGCGAATGCTTAGAAATCTAGTACAGTATGGAAAAGTTCAAAATAAGCAGATTTGCTAGTGAGCAACAGGACAGACTGACAGCTTGACTAGAAAATTCCCTTAAATCTCAACAGAAGCAGAGCTCCTCAGGCTCAGCTTGCTGATGAACAATGGAGGAAAGTTTTATGATGGAAAAAAAGTTGATTTTTTATTGTGCAACTTGGCAGCAATAGGTTATCAAAGGTGTATGTGTCCCAAATAGCGCTGGCACTGTATTTCAACTACTTAGCAAAATAGCTGTGCAGCATATTATTGTCCTGTGCCTCATAGGACAGGCTTGCTGCCAACTGGGTCATACAATAATCAACAAACCAGACTCCAGAAAGGATGCTAGATTCCTCCCAGCAGCACCTACCATTGAAGCAATCAAATATCCTTAGTGTGTATAGTGCTGCATTGTCATTTAATTAACAAATTGCGCAAAGGGATCTGATCAGCAGGTAACTTCATACTCAGCCGTGAATCTTTAATTCATGTAAACCTTTCAGCTCAGGCTACTGCCAAAAAGAACAGCAGGAAGAAGAGGAATAGTCTGTTTGTAGGCTCCCTGGGCTCTTGGGTTGGACACACTATCCATGAAACACAAGCAACACCTGGATTATTCCTAATTCCAACACTGCATAAAAACTAAGAGCACAATACATTCAAAACAACACCAAAATACACAAGTATTCCCCTCTTCCAAGGGGAAGAAAAAAAAATATGAGATTCTGCTATGGTTTGGAAAGCAGTGCCATGAGCAGAGCCTTCAAAGGCTCACATCTGGCTGAGGTCTTTCTGAACTCACTGCAGAGCCTCCCATGCAGTCATGGACAGGGTTATGGCTCCATTCCTAGCCACAAGCTCCATATCGTTTCCAGGAGCTACTGCTTGGGAAAAACAGGCCAAATCTTTCACTCTGATCCCACAGTCCGTGCTCCAATCCCTTTTTCACAGCTACACTGAAATCCCAAATAGAAGATACTGTGTGCATTCCCACAGCCAACTTCCCTCATTAATAAAACTTCTACCTGTTTGTCTGTCATTCAAACTGTAGAACAGTCCACAGAGTATAAATAATCCTCTAAAACAACTGGACTGATAATTGGCTTTGAGCAATTTGAAAACTAATTTCCACCACAGCGGTTGCTGTTCTCTTTCATTCAGCATGAGCATCTGGCAACAAGTGATTCCACTAAGCAATCTTGGCAAAACTTGGAGACATTGTTTTGAATTTCCTTCACAACTTCTCAATGCCCAACTGTATTAATAGCTGAAGAGAAGCTACTCTTGTGGGTCTTCCTGACCCCATGATAAATATTTCTAGTGGTCTGTGTGGCTCTTTTTTATTATCTCAACATTTGTTTAAATTTATAACAATTAAATGACCATGCAGCCAGCACTTAACACCCATGAATACGTCTTTTAAGCCAAACAACATCAAGAAGTACCAACACTACATAAAGTACACCTAAAATCTGTAAAATTATCTGCATACAGTTCCCTAGGGCCTTATGTAATTTCTCAGAAAGGAGTTACAATGACAGTTTTGAAAGCATCATTCCTCACCAACCCCACACACTATGAGTCTGCAAAGAAAAAGTCAAAGCAATAGGAGCATTTTTTTTTTACTTTTTCAAATGACAAAACAATATAATGAACGGCATTATCTCTTTCCTGTGGTAACTGAAGTCCTCGGACAAGACAAAGACAAAGAAATGAACGGTAAGAGCAGTAGAGATCAAAAGTCAATGCAAAAAGCCAGAGCTGCCGATAAGCAACTATTTATAATGTAGAACACACAAAAGGTCAGTGCTGTTGAGGCAGAAGTACGTGCCCTCCATCCTTGATCTACATTGTTAGAATTACTTGATGTCTCAGTCCCTTCATGCATGTGAGAAAACATACACAAGCTAAAGTATCAATACTAGCCTGTTAAATGTCCTTTTGGTACTCCTTCTTGTAATTTTTATGATGCCCAAATTCCTCCAGTACTATCTGTGTGACTACAGAACCCATAAATGACTACCAGTCATTTGTGTATGAACTACACCAATGAACAAAACATAGACTGACCATCATCTTTCCTCAGAAAACACCTCATTTCTGTCCAGTAATTGCCTTAATGAATACAGTTGTTTGTTCAGCCTTCCTGCTCTTCTCTATTAGCAAGTTTCCGCCTCCACTGGTGCCACACTTCTACTGGCTTCTACAGCTCTGCCCTCCTTTTAGGGATGGACACACAACACATGGGCTGGATCATCGTCTGCTTCTCTGGTATTAGAGACCACTGATTGCTGAGTTCATATACATTAGTCCAGACTCAGTCTTCAGTTTCTGCCCAGCAAAGGAAGAGGGGTTGGTGAGGAACAGGGGATGGCAGCTGTGCTCACAGGCTGCTGGATGCTCATCTAAAGCCACAGCCGCTATCGCTGGCTGAGCATATCCAGCACTTTCCCCAAGCTGGTTTCAGCCTGTGTTGTCTGAAAGGCTGCACAAGACACAGCCTGTAAACAAGCACACTGCTTTTGACCAGTATTTTAATCATATTTTGTAAGAGTACCTATCTTATTTAGAATATAATAGAGAGTGATCAGAGCATCTGATCTGAAAGTATCAATCTACTGGGATATGAAGCAGCAATGAACAGTCCCAAGAAGAGAGAGCTGTATGACCTGCAGGCCCTGAAGCCACAGCTGAGGCTGTTGCTCTGTAGAACTGCTCAGTCTTAATGGGAATGAACATACTTCTCTAGTTTTCAAGATATTTGGTAGAGCAGGTGTCGGAGATGTAGAAAGTGGAAAGGATAATTCTTCTTTTGCCCAGAAAGCCACAGTTCTGCTTCTTATAAATGGGATTGTATATATGAACAGTTCACATCAACAGTCGCAGTCTCTTTTAAGATCAGGTTCCCTGGCAGGAACCTTTTAGAAGTTTAAAAACTCCAAAAAAGTAACTAGTGAGAGACTGTTCTTCTATTTCAGCCTAAGAACAAATGGTGCCAGTCCTCTTTTATTGACAGCTTACATTTTGTTTCTGCAGTCCAGCATTAGTAAATAAAACACAAACTGCAATAGAAACAGTATGTGTACCAACCGCTCACATATAAAATGAGAATGACATCAATTGTTTGATGCAAAGATACCATCTTTCTGTTCCCTCTATTTCTATGCTGTTGTACTGACAGGCTGCTAAAAAATACTGCAACCAGTGTGCCATTTGGAAAGCATAGCAATGCAAGCCACTGGCAAAATCAGTCCTACTCTACCAAAAATATTTCTACGCCTAGCATGGGAATTATAATCTTTACAATAACAGTACTTTTAAAAAATATTTAAATCAGCATGAAAATATACTTCTGGGTGCAATTCAAATTACAATAGAATTTTTCAATCATCTTGAGAAAGCTGGGTTTTTTACTGGGTTTTAGTCCAGCCACCTCAAACATCCTTAAACATGTTCTTTTGATTACTGGGCACCTAATGTTCAGTTATGTGTTCACATAAATGTCCACTTAAGACAGTGGAATCAAATGCTTCAAAGCCTGTAACTTCAGTCTTCCAACAACCATTAGCTCCCCAGGCTTTCATGTCCTGGTCTTCCTACTTGCACATATTACATTTTGTTTCACAAATTATTCAGAATCTGGATGCAGTCCCTGGCTCTTGATCCTTCAACGTCTTCTCCTTTTCTGCATGATTCAGTAGAGTGAAACACTCAACACGTTCTAACACTGTGAAAAACTTCTTCCCTCTTCTCGTTGAAGATCTCCTGTGATTAACTTGGCTTCCCGTTTCCTTGGGTTTGAAATAACATTCAAATAACAGGCCAAAATTATTTTAAAAAATGTGCAACTGCCACCTCAGCAAAGAAAACAGGAGCATGTTCTTTCCTTTCAGTGGATCAATTTTTTATTCACACTGGCTCCACAAAGCTCCCTTGGGCTCTTATGGAGAGAGCTCTTCACCTTCACCTGCAGTAGCAGAACAAGAGAGGAAAAGGGACCTGCAATGATTTTCACAATATACCTGATTACCTTAATAAAATATTTCATATTTGAAAAAAAAAGCAATAGAACAGGCCACAACAAACACATGGGTAACAACAGTAAACAACATTACTTTTTCCATCATGGCATTAAGTGCACTCATGTATGCCACAAGTTGGATCAAACATACAAGGGCCAAACATATTGCTTAATTCCCCTGTACGCTGGATACAGGTCTTAGACCATTATACACCATAAGCCTGAAAAAATCACAGAATCATAGAAATATTAAGAGTTGCAATGCACTGTAATGATCATCTAGCCCCAGTCTACCCTGTCACGCACAGGGACACCTCCCACTAGACCAGGCTGCTCAAGGCTTTATCCAACTTCACCCTAAACACTACCAGGGCTGGGGTATCCACAGCTTTCCTGGGCAACCTGTTTCACCACACTCATAGTAAAGAATTTATTCCTTATATCTAACCTAAATTTCACCTCTTTCAGTTTGTACCCATTACTCCTTGCCCTGTCCCTATAGTTCCTGACAAAGAGTCCCTCTCCAGATTCCCTGTAGTCCCTCTTCAGACACTGGCAGGTTGCTATGAGCTCTGCACACAGCCTTCTCTTCTCCAGCCTGAACAGCCCCAACTTTCTCAGACTGTGTTTGTAGAGGAGGAGCTCCAGCCCTCTTATCAACTCTGGACTTGCTCCAGCAGTGCCATGTCCTTCTTAAGCTGGGGACACCTGGGCTAGACAGAGTGCTCCTGGTGGGACTTCACAGGAGCAGAATAGGAGGCAGAATCCCCTCCCTCAGTCTGCTGGCCATGTTCCTTTGGATGCAGCTGGGATTGCCTTGGCTTTCTGGACTAGGAGCACTCACTGCTGGCTCGTGGTGAGTTTTTCATCAGCCACCACCGCAAAGTCCTTCCCCACAGGGCTGCTCTCAATCACTGCTCAGCCTGTGGGTGTGTCTGGGATGGCCCCAATACAGGTGTAGGACCTTGCACTTGGCCTTGCTGAACTCCCTGAGGTTTGCATGGTCCCACCTCTCAAGCCTGTCCAGGTCCCTGTGGATGCCATCCCTTCCCTCCCGTGTTGACTGCTCCACCCAGCTCAGTGTCTGAGCTCAAATTTGCTGAGGGCGCCTCGATCCCGCTGTCCATGTCATTGACAAAGGTGTGGAACAGTCTTGGCTCCAGGACCGACCCCTGAGGGACACCACTCATCACTGGTCTCCATGTGGACAATGAACTGTTAACCACAACTCGGAGAGTGGCCATCCAGCCAGCTCTTTATCCATCAAGTGGTCAATCCATCAGTTTGTGTCTCTCTAATTTACAGACAAGGATGGCCTGCAGGACAGCGTCAAACTGCATAAGCCCATGTAGACAGTATCAGTTGCTCTGCCTCTGTCCACCAAACCTGTAGCTCCATCACAACAAATTTGTCAGGCAAGACCTCTCCTTCGTATAAAGCCATGCTAGCTTTACAAGAATGTGTAAAGCAAAAGTTCTTGCTCCTCTTGCTTCAATGCAAGTTAGGCAGGCCCCTCACACCACTTAAAGAGGTGAATGCCATGCTTCCTTAATGTCAGCACCAGCACCTCTGTGGCCAGCCAGAGCCCTGAGAACTATCAAGCAGAATCCACTGCACTTAACTCACTTGTGTGTGCCTTGCGGTTGATGAAATTACATGCCGCCGAAAAAGTCTGGACCTAGTACAACCAAAGAAATTAATTTTCTCAAAGCTACCCGTTATTTCAAGGAAATTAGCTGTTCAAACAAAATACTTCCCTAAGAACCAGCCATAATAAGGCACAGGCTTCTTTACAACAGTGACTTCTTTTTCTGAAATGTTTTTTCAACTGATATGGCCATCCTAATTAAAGCACCTCAGTACTGGAAGATACCAGAGCTCATCACACAGCTCCACAAAAATAGCCTTTCTCACAGGGAAGCGGAGGGCCGTTTCTCCCCCTCTCAGGCTGCAGTCCCTCCGTGCTGTACACGCTGTCCTGCAGCAGCAGAACTGGCGGGCGTACAGCCGGCCAGCAGTCACCGTATCACATAACAAGCACCTCTCCTGTGCAGTGTTTGTTAGCAACACCCAGCACAAGCAGACCCAGAGGCACACTGCCGCTCTCCAAAGGTCAGAAATCACAGCTGAAAAGTGTAAAGCACTGTCTCACACACGCTTTCTGATCCTACCGCAAAAACACTGCAGCTGTAAGATAAGCTCATTCACACATGCTGGACCAGTAGGCTGGCACTATTTGGAACAAGCACCAGCTTGTAACGTTTCAGCTGCATGTGTTGCAGTTATATGTGTGCCTCAGCCAAAACCTGCAAACAGATTCTAGAAAAAGAGCAGGATTTCCCACTGCACCCTGCAAATCATTCCTTCAGGTGGCTCAACTCACCTATTTTATGCCCTAAACCAGCCAGAACTGGCCAACCTGCAAGACCAAAGCAACAGCATAAGCTCAGCTCACCAGGCTTGATCTATGTGTCCCATGAAAGAGATGGCCTGATAGAGTCCTGACCATGTTGTATTCTACTCTGTTTATTTAACATCTGACTTAGTCCTTAGAGCTAATCTACTCTATCTGACTGCAAACTGTCACAGTCATTACAAAAGCTATGGTTTTCTTAGAGGTTTCTTTTTAAATAAAAGTTCCACAGTGCTCCCCTGATATAGTGTAACAAGCTCAGCCATAAAATGCAATCAAAACTCAAAGATACAGAAGCTTTTAATTGCCCTTCTCTCAGTCCTCCTATCAGATCTTCCTAATTCTTGGCAGAACAGGTAAAGTTTGGTCCCAAAGTAACCACAACCAGTCTTCTTCAACCCATGCAAAGCAAGGGACAAGAACCACCATCTAGAAGGTATCCAGCTTTGTTTTCACTCACTTTTTATAGCATCACATAAAGCCATTAGCAATGCCACAAACCATCAAAACACCAAACAGTAAACAAGGCATTGCTCAGAACAATTATAAAGTAGACTCGTAACATGGCTCTTGAGCAAACACAGTTTAATAAGCATTCCGTAACAAATTCAAACAATATTTTCAGTCATGCAATGAAGGAGAGCCCAACTCATTCTCTAGGCAGTAGTAACATAACGCATGTATGAAAAAGGCAGGCAAAAAAAAAGAAACACAAAATATAGCAGAAATCAGAGTACTTGCTGCAGCTGGAAACAGGCACACAAGGCAGAAACTGACTGTATGCTCATTTAACTGAGATAGCTGGAATAAAATGTGATAGTTCTTTCAGTCTGTTTCTTCTGTCCTACAGGCTGTACTTCATGGTCAGACTATCCCCAAAATCCAACAGGCACAAAGGGAGTTTTGGCTATACCAATAAGGTTGTAGAGATAGACTGTGTATGGATTAAAACCCAAAACTTTTACATATTGATCAGGCACAAAGATATCTGTTCACAAAACTAACACACATACAGTTTCTATCCAACCATCAGCGCATGTTAGAGATTTACAGCAATATAGAGTTTTACTGAGCCAGTTTTCTCTTGAGGGAGTAAAAACTCAAATTCGATTCAAATGCTCGAATGCTGTAACATTATAGTTGTTATTAATAACGTCTTTCCAACTTCCCCTCAGAGTTGTCTGTTAACTACTGGCTTTTTTTGTATAAAAATTACTGTTGTGCATCCAAAATAGTATTTCATGGTTGGACTGACCACTGACAAACAAAGTTTGAAGACCATCATGGATTTGTGACAGTATTTAAACAGCTTTTGAAGTTCAAAATATTAATTATCTCCGTCTCTGTTAATGTCCTATTTAAATGCAACTGATTATTTGTATTTATTTTTTTTATATATCACCTTTGTTCTAGGATTACAAGCCATAAGCTTATTAAGTGATCAGTGTCAGCAATCTGCTGCCTTAATGAGCACAAAGCTAGCAAAGCGTCGTTGCTTTGCACATTCTGAGCTCAGTTTCACACATGAACCCATCCTCAGTAGTCACTCTGTGCCTGATGCACGGGCTGAGCACGTCTAGCACTGTAATACACTAATGCTCTGAGTTTCACTGAATGGCTACAGAAAAGGACAAATGGGAAAGCATAAATCATTCCACACCAACAGAATGGGTGCTGTCTTTATTTTCTTAATGCAGAGAGGTTAAAATTTTCTGCTATATTTACCAGAGTTTCATATCCTCTCACCAGCAGTCACTGTGCAGTTTTTTTGTCTCCACCACCTCTCCAGCGTTCTCCAGGCAGCCCTGTATCACTTTCCCCCACAGGACCATGATCCCACACAGTGGATCCCTTCCACAAAACCTAACTGCTAGAATGGGCACAGCAGGACAAAAGACTATGCTGCAGACTGTGTCACTACAAATAGGAGTACTTTTGTAACTCTAACTTACAAAGCTGAACATGATTTAGTAGGTATGGGTGTTGGCATTGCAGTCTGGATCTCTTGGCAAGTCAAAAGACAAACATAAATGGTTTAAATTAGCATGGTAAGTATGAATAGCATGGCAGATGGAGTTTTAAAACTCAGAAATGCTTGATGACTCGTGTAGCCCTTCAGCTACTGAGTACATGGTAACAAAGTGGGGCAATATTACATCTGAAAAGTTACTCTGACCCAAGCGTCTGTGCACATGCATCCACCACCAATTGTGTTTTCCTGCAGTTATTCCTTCAGTAAGAGTAATTTTAATTCTTTTACATCCTCACGACACTGTATATCTGAAATGTCCAGCAAATAGCAAGGTACATTATACTGTTCAAGTGAGACATTAAGTTCCACCCTGTTGCAAGTCACCCTGCTACTGTGAAGCATTTCTGAAGTTTATACTAACTAATTAATAATGAGGAAAATAATTAATTTTAGCGATTAAGGTATTTTCAATAGAATACATGCCTACTAAAGGTCAATAAAATATGTGCTTAAATGTATTTTCAATTCATAATCTGCAGTACACGTGATATGGACAACATTCATCTCTGTCAGAAAACAGCCTTTCCAGTTTTCTGGGAAAAATTGTTTCTCATACACTGAAAACCAACTCTTTGGTAAGAGGATGCTTATTTCATCTCTCATGAACTAAAATGATGTGTAAACAAACACCCACCTCATAAAAAGATTTAAACTGGGATTCATATACGGTAAAGGAAGATCTCCCTTGTGATAAACAATTTGAGCACAAAGTGTTCCTTCAAGTCCTGACATAAATCTGTTCCTGCCAAGCTAGTATCTCATTGCATCAGCCTTTTGCCTTCGCCACACCGAAGTAGCAGCCCTACTACCTCCCTTCCCTCCCTGTTTTCCTCATACTGCCCTCTCCCCAGAATTACTACCTCAGCTCCACTGGGCCAAAGAATTGTCTTTCCATCAGACAAGTATTTGGTAACAAGGTAAGAAAAACCCTTTATTTAAAAGAAACCTGACCCTCTAGCTAACCTATCATTGAAGGACTCCCCTGTGGACTGAGTAGACTCATTACACTGCTGGTAACCTTGCCCTTTCTTACCCCACCAGCTTTATCCCCCCCTTCTTGTTATTCCTATAATATTTATTCATTTGCAATGCTTTCAAAATGTTTTGACATATACTTTGAGACTGTGAGATCTTCAACTGCACTGAATGCAAGCAAGTGCTGTCGTGTCTGATAAAGAACTTATTTTTCAATACGAGAAAAAGAATCAAAGCATCTCTGCCTACATTTCTTTCTCAGTGACAAATACTCACAGCTTCTAGTTTATTCACAAAAATCTGGTATTTCAAGTAAGATACATGATGTTATATTTATTTAGTTCAATGCTCCTTTCAATAGCACAAGACAAAACACAATTTCTGCAGCAAAAGTTTCATTTAACAGGGGCAAGGCCTAGCTCCAATTAATATAAGCATATGACATGTACATATAGTCAGGCAAAAGAGACCCTGTAAGTGGAAGTTATACTCTAAAAGGACCACTATATACTCATACTTCCGCAGTCTCCAGTTCATGAAAAGGAACGGTACCAATCTGTAAACGGAAGATTTGCCTTCAGAGGTTTTGATCATTCCTTATTGGAGGAGGGCACAAGAGGTCATATACAGTTTTACATGCTACTTCAGTTTGCAAAGATGTTTAGAATTGAGCTCTATAGATTTCCCCAACACAGCCAGTGTGGCACAGACACCCATGTACTCTCTGGGAGCAGTGCCTTGGGCTGCCTCTACAGAGCCCTTGATTTTTCACACTTGAATGGTGCTACATTGTGCTGAGCAAATACATCAAGACCAGGAGAGTAAACAGCCCGTGGTAATGAAAACAATGATTGATCATACTCAGAGAAATTTCAAAATATTTGGTGGGTGTCTATAACTTCTCTATACATTAGTGTCAGTTTCAGCAGTTATAGTCATGTATTTGATAAAAGTACCACTACCACTTACTGACAATGTTAGAAATTACTCCTCAGAAGGATTGCAAGCTGTCTTGTTTGTCAATCCTTTGTAACTATTAGAACATGCTAACATCATGAATTAACACGGCAAGTAGCAATTCTAGTAATGCGAGACTGAGATGTGGTGGAGATGAAAGACATTCCTATTCAAGCAGCTTAAGCTGTCTGAATAACTTTCAGTAATACTTACATTTATCACTCAGAGCCACAAGACATCTCAATTGTAATGTACTTTAATCTCAATATTTAAAAGAGCATCTTTTAATAAACACCAGCATTTAAATATGTCTTATCAAATCTCCTGAAATTGATTGTATGCCCAACTACATTTTCATTGCTGATGTGAGCAACCAAGCATATGCTATAGTTAAGAGTCTTTCGGATTTAAGCTAAAAAGATCTTGACAAACAACTTCAATTTTTTGTATCAGTAAACACTTGCTTAAAGCATTAATAAAATTGGATCCAAATGAAGTGGTGGGCTACAGTTTTTTAATTGCTTCATTCTTACTTCTGACTTAATCCCGGCCATAAAGATGACCAGGTATGGGTCTTTTGCAGTTACTACACAAAAAGAAGAGTTAAGCTGTGACTGAGCACCCTAAAATTAATAATACACTATACGCTAAACAAAATACACTGTACTGAAAATATGAGTAACTAATTCACATCCACTCACTTGATCTCTAGTGTTAGTCTTGTGAGTGTTTGCAACAAGTTTTACTGAAGACCTTACTGTGATAAAGCACTAGTTACTCCTCTGCTATATAACTCCTCTGTTTGCACACTTCTGCTCAGAACGCTTGCAGTATTTGTTTTTCAAAACATTCTTTGTTTTTTTTTTTATCCTATGCAATACTTACAGCATGCCACACAATAAGAAACAAAATTATGGACAAATAGCATTTAAGAAAAAAAAAAAAGGGTGGAATTGCAGAGATTGTATAAACTGGAATAAACCACACAGAAGGAAAATTCTGATTAGGTCTATTACNTTGCGACGCTGGCAGCTAAACGACCATTCTTGCTCTGCTTTTTAAATCCAAGTCCACACAGAAATGAAGGTGTCTCTGAAGAAAACTGTTTCTCCAGATCTCTGAGGCTAGGCTTCTCTTCCCTCGGCCCCCGCTCCATCACCCACAGCACGGGACGTGACAGGAATTCTCGCCTCCCGCCCGCCGTCCCAGCGCCGGCCGGAGCGGACGCCGCGGTCCCGGCCCGGCTCCGGCGCCGCGCTGCCCACAGCAGCGGGACACGGGCGGCCCCGCTCCTGAAGCGGCTCCGACAC
>VZTT01007559.1:8396-25031 GCA_013400855.1 Buphagus erythrorhynchus | reverse complement strand
ACCCCACTGCTAGCACCATAGTTGCTTTATGACCTGTCCTGTGCATGTTTTGCAGATTTTTTTTTCTGGTGTGTCTTAAGGTGTGGGACAAGAAGGGTAAAATTCTTTTGCAATGCTTACATACCAAGTCTGGCTGAGATGAAACGAAAANATATTTTTTATGCCAAATATAGACTTTAAAGGCAATTGTAGGCTACTTGTTTGTTCTCTCCCTATTGCTTCAGGAGGGCAAGGAATTGACAGAAGAAAAAGGATACTCTGCTTCCCAGAGAGCCTGAAGGAGCAAAAGCCCTGGTCAGAATGGTAGGAAATGTCTGAAGTGGCAGCAGCAGAGACCTAGATGAGCTTTACGGATTATGTAAAGAAGGATTTAGTAGGTATCCAGAGGAGAGTGTGTGGAATTGCACCCCAGCACAAGAAGGAAGTGGCTTAATGGAGCCCACCAGAATCTGGGAGCTGGGGCCTGTGAAGCAAAGCTGGGGGAGGTGGGCTTGGTTATCCTGGCAGTGACCAAAGTTAATTTGAATCCTGCTTGATCTGAACAAATAATGCAGTCCATATGTTCTTCCTGGTGGTATTTGCTTTTACCGTGAGTTCGTGTTATGCACTCATAGGTTCTTGGCACAGCTTTGGGGTTTGTTTTTTTGATAAAAAAGGGCATTTGCAGAGGCAGTTACAGGAGAATAAAAGTATGCTATGTCGTCAAGGACAGTAGAAAGCGTATTGAAAATCTTCAGTGCAGACATACAAACATAGCAACCTGAATCTGTTTCTTACTCTTATTTTTCCATGTTTAGTTTGGCTTTCAAAGCAACCTCTGGTTCTTACCTGATCTGCAAATATTTTTAGAGCTCCATGTACATTGAGGGCTAGGAAAAAGCAATGAATAAAAGTAATGTCAGAAATATATTTCTTTTAGTGGCAGAGTAAGAGTCAAATTAGAGAGCAAAGCCTAGCTGTGCTTCCCCAGAATACCCCTTCCTCTTACTGATGGCAGCTTTGAGCCTTACTAGGTTTTGGGTGGTAATATTGTATTTAGTGTCTTTTGGCAGATTTCCCATATTTTCATGAGCCACTTTTTCAAGTTGCATAAAGCTTTGGTTTTTTTGCTCTCCATAAGAGTTCCACATTTTAACTGCATGTGTAGTGAAGCACAGTTTGCTTTTGTTCACTGCTTATTTCAGCTGATGTTCCCAGTGCCCCTATAGGAAGACCCAGGGAGCAGTTCTTGCCTGCCTGTTCTGATTATCTAGACCACTCCTGAGGGGCCAGTTAGTATTTTGTTGTGTTACACTGGGAGAAATATTGACCAAATAACTTCTATAACAGAAGTGTAAGAAGAAACAGAATACCAGGGGTCACAAATATGGTCATATTTACTCTGTACAATAATTTTATCGCAGAGAAATGCCATTATTGTAAACAGTGCTACATGTATTTGTCTAGGAAAGATGTTAAATCATTAATATGCTTCCTATCCTGTCTCCTATATTTTTGGGTTTTGTTGCATATTTCAGAAAAAAAAAGATTATAGGCAATTAGAAAGGAAAGATTTGTATAGGAAAGCCAGGCATGTATCCTTTGTAAATAAAAATAGAAAATGAGGGGGAGAGGAAATGCTGAGGCTGGAGATAGCAGAGCTTCTTTATACAATACATTTAACACCCTATCACAGAAATAGTAGCAGAAATGTAATACAGCAGCATGCTCTTAGAGATAAAAATTGGCTGTGCAATTACAATAGCTTGAAAGCAATTCCCAAAGATGACTCTTGTCATACATCAGGGTAAAACATAATATATCACTGCATGGCATCTGAAAGTGGTATCATCTTGCCATTATTGCATAGTAATGTATAATTTTCTAGGGCAGAATGTTTAGTCCTTGAAGCATCCAGTACAAACTCATGAAATTATTCCTACCTGGCTTCAGGAGGATGCTGTTGTGCTTGAAAAGATACTTCAGGTTCCTTCCCCAAACTTGTAACTATTGGTAAAAAAGATAAGAATTTAATATTTCCTCTTTTGTGTAACTGACAGCATCTAGCAACTATTGTGAAATAAATTAAGTAAATTCATACATGAGGGTGAGGCAGTTAAACAAAAAACCTTAAAGGGCTGTAATCAGTCTGGCTTGAATGAGTCAGCTAATGATTTCAGTGGGAAACATTTGGACTAGTAGTGAATGTTACATGGGGGACGTTACAGGGTTTGCTGATGCCAAATATGGCTCAATGTAATTGTAAATAATGTAGAATGTTGAGCTAAAAGTATGTGGAGAGTTCATAAATCCTTTTTATAGGACAGGATAGGCATTGAATTTATTAATGCAGCTGATTCTAGCTGAAAATCAAGAAATGGTGCCTTAATCCACAAAAGGAAATGCCAGAGGAAATGATGAACCCATTAACACAAAGTGCAAACAGCATGAAAGCCATGGAACCTGTATCTATCGTCAAAGTATTTTGGAGTCACATTTGTCATGGACCTTTGTGCACATGGACACAGTGAGTGGCTTAAGCCGTTTTTTCAAAGCTATATGTACATCTAAAGAACTGACATGTTTTTAAAACATTGGAGGTTTCAATTTTTAAATTATTTTTTTAGCTTTAAAAGCCTAAAGTTTTTTTTTATTAGCTTAAAGCTAATAAAAAACTTTATTTCAAAATTCTCACCCTCAAGGGTAGAGCAGCAAGATTGAGTGAAGGATGATGTCCTCTGTGCAGATCTCTTTTGGATATCCTTCTCTTGGTTTTTTAGGCACCAACACTCCTGTTTTCCCCAAAACCTCAAGACATTTGCTTAGGACAAGTGTGATACCCTGGCTCCCCAAACAGCTCTAGCTAAGTTTCCTTTTTTCCTGCTGCTCATCATCAACTGTTGAGGTCTCTCTAACTCTCTCCATTGTCAGCAGATGAATACCTGAGGGAGGTCTCTTGTTTCAGCTAGAATTTTAATGATAGAATATTTTAGTTTTGGGATATAAAGGAAAGACAACAAATTGTCATATTATTGAATACTGACCTTGGTCTCTTCCAGGTACCTATATAAAATGATAACATAGTAAATATTTTTCTTTGGATTTGTAAGTTGAATGTACCCCTACAGACCCTACAGACTATTCACCAGTTTTAAAATAATTTATAGACATTCAATCTTTAGTACTCGATCACTTTGTCAAAAAGCTGGGCTGAATACTTATCTCAGTCTGCTAGCAACAATGAGAATTGAACTTTTTAAGGGTGTAAGTGAACATGTGTTTTACTGCAAAGATCACCATTTCATTATGACTATTGTGTATCAATTTGACTTAACAATATGGTTTTCCTTCATTGATCTTGTATTAAATCAAGATTGATTATGGTTGACTGGAGAGACACTATACAAAGATTAAAATCAGTTACTTCTTTTCTTTTCAGGCTCCTTAACTGACAGTACAATTATTTTTACTGTCATGGCAGATATTTCATTCAAAATCACTGTGTGGAGAGTCTTAATCCAGCATACTATGTTAAAAGTAAGAGTGGTACGTTTCTAAAGATCGGAGTCCAAAACTTTCACTGTATTTCTGTATTATTTTGATTCACAGATCAAAATGATGGGAATATCAATTATTTTGTTTGTTAATTTTATGCATCTAAAACTGTCATACATGAATATTGAAGAGAAAAATAGTTTATTCTTTGTAGGTGTTGCGTTTTGAGCCTTCCTTATAAATTACTTCCCCAATAATGTTTACCTATTACTTAGTAATTTTAAGTGTTATTCAGGCTGGCAGGCCCTAGCCCAAGTTCCTGCTTAAAGCACAGAGAACTGAGAGGTGAGACCTGGAGTCTCAGAGCCTTAACCAGCTGGGTCTTGCAAACCTCCCAGAATGCAGGTTTCACAGCCTCTCTGGGAAACCTCTTTCAATACCCTCATAATTAATTTTTCTTCCCTATTTCTCATTGAAACCTTCATAATTTCAAGATTATTGCCTCTTGTACTTCCACTGTGCACTCTGTAGAGCACCATGCTGTGCCTTTTTGACAGACATCTCTCAGACACTGACTGGCAGCTATTGTGTTCCCCCAGGGCTGTCCCCTCTCCAGGCAGAGGGAGCCCAGTCCCACCTGACTCATTTCACAGGGCAGGTACTGCGTGTCCTGGCTGTCCTGGTGACCCAGTGCTGGCCCTCTGCTCTGCCAGCTTCAGCCTGGAGCAGTACTCCAGGTGTAGTCTGATGAGTGATGAGTAAAAGGGAATAGTCCCTTCCCTTGATCTCTTGGCAGTGCTGCTGTTGACACAGCTTGATGTGCTGTTGGCCTTTATGGCTATCAAGGATACACCAGTGGCTCGTGTTCAGCCTTTGGTCCCCAGGTCCTTCCTAGCTGAGCAGGGGGTTTAGATCATTCTTGGGTAGCATTTTGCCTTTGTCCTTTCCAATTTCAAGAGACTTCTCAGTACCCTCTCCTGCTGCCTGTCTGGGTTATGATGCAGGGCAATCCTTCTCTCAAACCTATTGATCTGCTCTTTGGTGTCTGAAACCCTGACAAGGGCATACTGTCTTCTCCACCTCCAGGTCACACTGAAACTGTTCAGGCCTTCATATCTATATGAATGGGAAGTGATCAAAATTAAATTTTACCTTTTCCATGTCATGAAACACACAATATTTCTCCTTAAGATGTAGCCAAATTAAGACCCTGTTAAGAACTGAATTATTTGTGCAGCTGTACAGTGTCCAGCCAGAAATATTAATTACAGCTGTAAGATATTTATTTTTCTTGGGAGTGTTTTCATATTTGATTTGTAATGAGTCAGCATCCAAGACAAGACAAAGTCCTTCTTTTTTTTTTTTTTTTAATATATTATCTTTCTTGCCAATATATCACTTTTTAAGTGTTGATTACTATATTGCTAGCATACCATGTTTTTGTCACCATCTTTCAAACTAAGGAAGCTTCTAACCAAGAGGAGTGAGGTTTGGGGCAGCCTCCCAGTCAGAACTGTGGAAAAGGAAAACTCAATGGATTTAAAAGTTAGACAAGTCTGTAGATTTGTGCTACAACCTGCTGTGGAAGGAAACAGTTGGGATTAACTACTATAGATTCCTTTCTTCAGTTCCCTTTAATGAGAAAAAAATTAAATTCATTAGGAGCGCATCAGTGCAGGAACTAAAACATTTAGTAAGAAGCACAAAATGCTAAATTATAACCTCTTTCCAAATTTTATAAACATCCTTTAACACTCTACATGATTGTAGGGACTGTATCTCTTAATAAGTTTTATAGGAAACCACTTGTCATAACTAAACTCCCTGATTGCTAAAACCATTTCCTGTACTTTAGTTCATTTGTCTGAGTAGAAAGTGAGTGGGGAAGGAGAGGCAAAAGGGAGCTGGGGGATAGCAGGCAATGTTAAAACTGGATTTTAAAAAAATCTAAAAATTTGTCCATTTTTGTTTCGTATTGAAATGGGTCATGTTATATTTGAAGTATTTATATTACATTAATGCTATTACACTCCTCTATTGGCCTTATAATTTCAGTATTCTTCTTGTAAAAATGTATGTGGAGTGTCTGTTTGTCTGAAGGAAGGTGTGTCCTGCTCCTCCCTCTTCACAGGCATCCACATCAAGCAGTTATGAGATGCTTTATGTGGATAGTTGGACAGGTAGCTTTGCACTGTACCTATGTTTTTATTTCTGCAAACAAATTCAGAAACTTACCCCATTCAGGAAGTAGCAGTATTGAAATTGCAACACACATTAAAGATGGACACTTTTATGACACAAAGCTAATACGACTCTTACAGATTTTTTTAACTTAATAGGCTAAAATACTATTAGAAGAAAGGCTGTGTAGCTGTGGAATGTGTTTGTCTTTTATGGCCCTCATACATACAAAGATAAATACTTACTTTATTTGATTCCCTGACAGATGAATGTCTGGAAAAGAAAGAATAATATGCAAAACATTTAATTATGAAAAAATAAAAATCACTTTGAGTACATCATCACTGGAAACTAACAGCCCTTGACAAGGGAAGGATTTTGTTACTGCTAGAGAAGTTCAGAAGCTGGTTATTTTTTTACACAAATTATTTTCAGGAGAAGTATCTTGGACTTCCTTAAAAAAAGAATAGCGTTCACTGAATTCATTATGGTTAAAGACAACTTTGTTAAGGATTTATACTGGAAGGAGGACAAAAAGAGGAGTATCAACTCAGCACTTTTCAGCTCATGCCAAAAGGTCTTATCACACACTTTAGAGTCAGCTATAAATGGAAGTAAGTTCCTTGAAGACTGAAGAATTTAAAAATTGAAACATGCAGAGCTGAAATGGAAAGTGTAGAGGAAAGGAGGAGCAAACCAGAGAAAGATGAGTGGAGAATGTTCCTCATGGCCCTGATTAAGTAGGTGTTCAGGCATTTTTCTGCCTTCTCCTGACATGCCTGATCAACAGGAGTATCTTCCTTTCCTAGGAAGGAAATATTCTCCCTCCAAAAAAAAAAAAAATGGACAAGGTATTGAGTCTGACATATTTTGTTAGATGTTTTGTTTGTGATGAAAGCTTATGCTTTTCAGCAGCATGTATCTCCTAATAAAAGAGACAGAGGACCAGATTTTACAAGCTACTTAGCAACATAAGGTGTGAATAAGCATCTAGTAGCTTTTGGAATGTTCTGAGATTTAGTCCCTGTTTAGCCTATCTCCTGACTGAAAAAATATGACAGTGAGATATTTTGCTAAATCAGCCAGAAGACAAAAAGAAGATCTGGTATAGGAAACACTGGGAGCTATTTTTTAACAGTGACAAGGGCTCTCTTCCTCATGCCTGTTGTTGAAAACATCGATCAGCATGGAGGCCTGAGGCAAGAAATTTGGAAATTATCTGTATTATTCAAGAAGGCTAGGAGAAAGGAGAGGAATTGTTTCGGTTTGGATAGTTTTTTTTGTGTTAGTTTCTTCAATTTGTTAGCTTGGTCTCCAGGGCCATTACTTAATGTGTGAAAGCCCATATTCAGGACATTGGGTGTGTGGTAAAGTTCTGTGACATTAAAGATGTGCTTGCAGGGCTGGCCTCCACCTCCAAGGGACACAGCCCTTGCTTACCACGGGCATATAAAAGGTTCAATCACACCAGAGCTTTTAAAATACATTCCAGGACCCTGTATTTGCCCATTTTTTATGAAGCTATTTTTAGGAGTGTATCAATAATGATGTGTTAATTTTTATAAGTCTTCCAAATTTTCTTGGAAAACAGGATTTAAACTTCTAAATCACGTCTGTGGTTGGACAGCTTTGCTTACAGTCTAGCAAAGGACTGTAAGCTGTAGTGCCATACTCCTTCCCTCTGCAGCTCATATGTCTGTTTTCTCCTTACAAAGCTGTAACTGGCCTGAGGACAGGTGAGGAATATTTTGAGTGAGGTGCTTGTGGGAAATTTGTCAAGTGCCTTCCCCAGATATTGTGTGTTCTTATTTTGTGCCACTTCTGTCTTACTCATGTGATAAAAACCCCTAGTACAATAGGCATGACATGTATTTATATTACAGAATTTGGCTTTATAATAGGACCTTTTAAATCCAAGTGCTCTGCATACTGATATCTGCTGGCAACACAGATTATAACATTTCTCACAAAGCTTTCAGTCTGTGCTGCCCTACCAAGGGAGGGGATCGTCGTGGGATTTGGAACTTTGCAGCTCTATGTCAGGTCTTGCATCTGAATATGAATCTACTTCATATTCATAAAATGTCTTAGCAACCAACGGCTTTTGGAACCTAATCCATGAAAAAATTTAAGCACCTTTCAGGAAAAAAACCCACCCCAACAACCCCTAATTAGAGCTCACTCATTAAGAATATAATTAACTTAAAGAAAAAATTATTTCCTTGATTTGTAAGCTTATTTTCCCCCCAAGAGATTTGAAGTGACCCCTGTAAAATGAAGCAAAATTCCATCCTGATGAGATGAAATTCAAATCATTTAAGGAAGGATGGACAAGATTGACACAGCTTCCAGCTGCTATGGGTTTTTTGTCAAGAGTCATTTGAGCATCATATTGTGTGGCCCCTGGATTTGTGTCATTCCTCTTCTCAGCATGTGTCCAACACTGTCCCCCATTATGAACGTGCATTTTGGTCACACAGCAAGAGCACATGCACATCTGCTTATGTGGCAGTGAGCACACCTGACCAGCTATGTGTTGTGTGGAAAAAGCAACCAGACTCATAACCTGCCATAAGCATGTTCTGGGTCGTACAGCTGGGCACAAGTGGTTTGTGCTTCAGGTGGCTCATCCTGAATCCATGTCAGGATGCTGAATGACCACGGGTGTTGTGTGGCTGAGGAGTGCAAAATGGAAAGGGCAAGAAGTGATTTGTAGCCTGGATTCATTGGTCTCATGGGCTGAAGCCAGGCTTCTGCCTACAGATGAGTAATTTCTTTTGCTGAATGTAATATCTTTGGGATGTGGAGTGTGTTTCTCTATCACTTGATTCACTAACTGTGCTAAGTAAATGGCATTTTTGTACTTAAAAGTGGTTGCAAGACCTCTAAATATTTTTAAGGAAAAAACAATAGGACAAATCTTAAACAAAGTGTTCATAACAGTTCTGTCTACTTTTCTACACTTTTACTTCTTTACCGTTATTTTGTCAGTTCTTTTTTTTTTAAAAAATGCCAGGGTCACATGAAATACCACTTCTCTCAATTATTCACAGCTGTCTAAGAAATAACTTTCTTAAGTAAAAGCAGAGGTGTGATGGAAGTAAAATTTTGTGGTTTGAGCAGGGAGAGTGTTTTGATTCTCAGGGAATGAAGATGAGGAATGCACTGTACCTTGTGGCTTTTGCTGATGTTGGAAAGGTGGGATCTTGGCGGAGCGTGTTCCTCTTGTGAAAGACCTGGCTGCTTATTCTTGGCTCTGGGGGAAGGGGCTGAATCTGCTTTGGCAGCATCTTTGGAGGCCTAGAGAAGTCATAGGAGAACTTGAAGAGCTATTAGGGAATAAAGGAGGTGCAGGCACTGTGTTTAAAGCACAAGTTCTAGAAGTAAGAGACTGGAATTTTTTGAGAGTATTTCAATGTATTTGTGCTGAGCCAAGCTCAGACTCAGGAGCTCTTCAGGGCCCTTCAATAGCAATAGAAACATTGGATAATATTCTACAGTTGCAAGGCATTACTGCACTGTGTTGTGTGCCACTAAATACTGCTTTTATGTGCCTCAGCAGGGTGTGCCAAGTACAGCTCTGCAGTGTGGATATTTCTGGGTGGGTATGGCTGTGTATATGGACCAGCCAGGGAACATACTGAAGTTTCAGACACAGAGGAAAAAATGTTCTTCGTCCCAGAAAACTCACAGGTACCATGGGCCTGGTGTTTTTGATGGATGGGGGCACGCCCTGTCTGTGCTCTGAGAGCAGGCAGTCCCAGCCCAGCCCCAGCTGGGAGCTGCAGTGTGGAGAGCTGGGCTGGACAAAACTGGAGGTGCATCCAAGGTGCCTGGCAGAGCTGCCTTCAGTGGTGGGCTCCTGTGGAGGGAGCCTTGTGTGTTTGCACAGTACATACCCAAATTAACTCAAGTGAGAGAATTAAGAACCATTCTGGCCACCATAACACAAACAGAAACAAATAGCGGAATTTTGTAGAATAATGGATTGTGAATGTTCTTATTTCTGCACTATTATGGTTTTGAATTTGTGAAATTGTACTGCCCTTTTATGCTATTTCATATTTTTTAGATTCAAATCTAAATATGTAATGCTAATCATATTTTAAAATTCTTTATAGAAGAATTTCTTTTAGAGCAGTCAGTGTAGGCATGGAGGAATAAGCTTGCCATTCCTAGATGACCTTTTTTAATTATAGCAGTTATTATTTGAGGTTGACCAAATAAAGAAGTGATTATTTTTTTATTTGTGGGCATATGATAGAAAAATATATTTGTGGGATAGAGTTTGGTCTATTTCTGTGAGAGTAAGTGGAAATATTCCAGTTGATTTCTATACATGATTTAGATGTGTAGCAAAAAGCACTGGCAAATTGATTTAAGTGAGAATGAAGTCAATATTATCATAATGAACAGAGCCTAAGGCACCAATAAAATTGGTGGAATATTTTTTTTTCCCCCAGCAATTTATATGTGGGTTAAACCAGATTCAATATTTCTAGGCTTTTGATTTGTCTGTAGGCACAGCCAAATTGGTTTTGAAGATGCAGGCCTGAGCTCCTGCTATGAATGCTTAGAGCTCATGTTTTGTTCTCCCTAATTCCATATCAGAACCCGTGAGTCCAAAGAGAGGCAGCAGTAAAAGGATGCTGGCTCACTCCCAGTCACCTCATTACCATGAGCAGCACAGATGGATGTGAGCATTCATTAGCACTGAGTTCCCCAGGGACCACAGGTAAGGGATCTCTGATGTGATCTTACCGTGGGGGAGGTGTGGGCTCCTGGAAAAGAGAGGAAACAAAAATCTTTGTAAGCTTTTTTCCCTTCTTGGTTTACTAGAGAGAAATGCAAAGAATTTAGATTAAGCAGACATGCCTGTGTCAAGAGTCAAAGGGTTTATGTGCTCTACAGCACAAAACATCATGCTATAACATGCCATTTTAAAATCACTGAGGAATAAAAAACATCCTCATGTGAATGTGAGTGAGGACTGCAGATAGGAGTTCTCTTTTCCTTTAGCTAGTGCTAACAAAATGGCAGCCTGCTTTTAAAAATCTATTAAATGGCAAAATAACCAGTAACAATTTTAATTGATGAGAGATTCTGCTTACCTGGTATCCATGTATTTTCATTCTTCCACCTAAAAATAATTACAAATAATTCTTAGTAGAGTGCTACCCCTATAATTTACAAATGAAGTTACAGCTTTATTCTGATATTGTTTTTATTATTATGGGCAGTTCAGCCCCATTCCTTGCCTTCCCCTGGCTCTACCTCCAGAACTCTGCTCTTGCTTTCAGAATGAAACATTTGAGGGTGATATGTATTCAGGTATTGTAAATTTAAATATTTTTCAGAGACTTTTTATACATATGTATATGCTTATCAAGTTAGGGATGAATTTTTTTCTTCTTTTTTTGTATAGAAATTTATAAAAATACTGAAAACCAATGAAATCAGTTCTATTTTTTTCAAATATACTAAAATATAGCGGATTATTTAAATTAACATCATAATAATAAAAATCTTATTTTTGCTATATTGAAATTATTTTTCTAAATTCTACATTCTGAAATCCTAACTAATGCAAAGGATATGTAACATATCTCAAGCTCTCCTTCAAGTAAACCATAACAAGTTGCTCTGAATAAAATAATGGTAGCTTAAATGTTTAGCATTTCTAGAAAATACTGCTGAAAAAAAGTCTTCTGTGCCATTCATGCCATCTTGTGGCAAGGCCACTTAATAGCACTGGACATGAGAAAAAATGTTAGGGTATATTTAAAAACAGTGTAGCTATTATCTAAAAATACTAGTGTCCTCTATAAGCACTATTTACTTAGGAAGTACTAAAAATATATATCAGTTGTGTTCTCTGACACTAGAGTTTAATTTACCTTCCTGCACTGGCTTTGGTTCATCTTAACATCAGCACACATCACATGGAGACATGTAAATCCAATTCAAAGGAATTTGAAGCTTTAGATAAACAGGCAAACTGTCCTTGCACACTTATTTCTGCAGGTTTTGAAGCTGGCTTACTCAAATTTTTCTCAATTCAGCATTTTTTTTCCAGGCTACATGGGGATTTGCTCACAAGAATCAATCTAACCTTTCATTTTCAAACTACATAGTGCTTACTTTTTCATCATCTGTAGGAATTATTTCTCTCTACATTTTGCATTATAGTGTGAAATAAGAGTGGGGGGAAAAGCAAATGCTGTTTTACATGGAATTTTTGAGTTATTTTTCTGGCTGATCAAATTATAATACTTTCTAAAAATCAGCTGTTACAGCAAACACAAAAGGGTCACATTTTCTTGGCTTGGCAGTTGCAGTCTTTTTGACCATATTACCTTATGGTTCAAAGATTTGAAAATGGTAAGATAAAAAATACCATTTCTTTTCAATGATAATCAGATATTTAGTCCTTCAGTAGCTGACTTCATGATGTACTGCTACATCCAAAGTTAATGAAATATAAAAAAGTATATAGAAACTTACTTTTAAAACAATCTTACAACTGAGTAAGTAAAACTGCCAATTAGAGGATTTAATATTTGTACACTTCATTAGGTTTTTGAAGAATAAGATCGTCAGTCTCTGATTTCACCACAAGAAATGGAACAAAAATTCAAGGTACATTTTTGACTCAAAATTAAAGGATTTTGAAGCAAATTTAGGGTTAAAGGTAAAGCAGCAGAGAAAAAAACATGCTAGGTGATGTACCACACAATTAGCATATTCTGAGTAGGTGAACATTTTCAGACAGCCTTTGTAAATAGTCACCCTAGGATGTAAATCCCTAGTGGGAATTGCTAAAGTTGGTATTGCTAGTTAAAAATAGTTATTAGATTATGTTTTACAATATATTCATGGAAAAAGCCTGAGAAGGATAGGGAGTGAAAAAGAATTGCATTATTAGAAGTAAAGCACAGCGGAAACTTGCAGCCTTTTGGTGGAAGAGTTCAGGAGACATTGGCTCCCCCCTGCCCCTTATTGCCTTACAATGTAGTGAAAAGGAAAATCTGATTTTTAAACTGAAGGGCTTTTTTTCCTCCTCCTATAGGAACAGGGATCTCCTGAGATAAAATATATCTCCTGTAAATAATTACTTCAGTGTTAGATAGTTTAAAATGTACTGCAAAATTTGCAGGATGAGATGATTGTTTTGGAAAGCAGCTGCTGTTCTGAAAACCGTGTCTATTCTATCAAATGTAATCTCTGCCTATGTACAAAAGGTAAATATGGAAGTAGCAATTAGTATTTCTGTTTGCTGAAATGGGTAGGATTTTTTTTTATTATACCTCGTATATTTGGCAGTGTTCTCTCCTCCGGATCAAATGTGTGAATCTGTTAATAAACCAAAATAAAGATGTGATATTAGCCATCGTTCTTGAAGCTATGGCCAGTAGAAAGGGTGCTGCTCCTGGCTGGGATGCCTCTAAGACTTAGCAGAACCCCAGCAGCCAACGAGAGAAAGCAAGAGGCAAGGGCATCCATGTGAAGTGAAACAGGAACGGCTCACAGGAACTGGGGCTGCCTGGTGCAAATGAATGTGATGTGGCTAAAACTTGAAATAGGCTGCACTTTGGGGGTATTACAGAAAAGGGGAAATATGGTTGTGAATGAGGTTTAGTGTCTTTACTTACAGCTGAGTGTTGAAGGGGCTGAGGTGGGCTCTTGCTCGTTGGGGAAGTGGTACCTGAAGGCCTTAAGCAACGTTTATCTGCAAAAGAGGAAGAAAAATCAAGCCTGAGTNGCAGTCTCTGACTGCTGTCCTAGTCTGCCTCAGCCCAGGTAGCAAAATACTTAAAACCAAAAACTCAATTTCCACATAAGACTCAGCTTCACTGTTAAGAAGAGAAAAAAAAGAAAAAAAAAAAGAGAAGGAGAAGTTTTTTTTTTTTTTTTTTTTTTTTTTTTTTTTTTTTTTTTTTTTTTTTTTTTTTTTTCCTCCTCCCCAGAACATAACAGCCATTTTAGCAGTTGTATTGAGGACATAAGCATGATCCTGGTAATAGCTTTATGGTTAACCTCCCCACTGTGGTTATAAATAAAAGCCTTCATATGCTGGTAAACAGTTAAGGCCGACATTTGACCTTAACTGTGGTTAGATTATTGAATTTATTTTTCTTTTGAACCTTAGCTCTTGGCAATGCAGTTGTGTTCTGGTTTTGCAAGAGTTGTAGGGGTTTTATTCTCTAGTATTTTAATTTTTACTTTAGCTTTTAATAAAAACTGCATCCCTGGTGATCAAAAAGAAATGCTCAAGTTGTATGCTAACTTGTTTTCAGTCATTAATTTTACATCTCAATGGCACTGGTATTTATCTAGAAAAGATGGCAAAAATGTTAGCATTGAATTTACTCTTTTGAAATATATTTTCAGTCATTTACTTGCTCTTGCGTCTTGCCACATTTATAAGTACTGGGCATAATACACAGGCAAAAAGTAGATTTTTGTTTAATGTGTTTTACCTGAAATCACAAAATAAAAATGATGTCTTTTGGCTATTTCAGGACAATCTTACATAAACAACAAAAGGTATTGACTGCTAAATGAAAGTTTTTGCTACTAACCAAGATAAAACTGTATTTGGAATTCAATTCAGATTTCCAAATAAAATGGATAAATTAGTCTTGGAACATAAGGTAGAATATCTGGTTCTTCAGACTGATTGTGATCCTTTCACACGCTGATAAATTTACTCACTTTAAAAGCCATCTATTTATTTAGACATCAAACAAACTCCCACAAAAAATGAGTAGAAAATGTGTTTGCTGACTTTGATGTGAACTGGAGCAAACTATCTGGTTTATGGTTTCCAGTCTTTCTCATCTAGGACTCCCCACCATTTTTTTAACTATTTAAAACCTCTAGAGTGTTTATATTGGGTTGGAGCAATGCTCCAGCTAGGATGACATTTCACCTCCATAAATGGGATATTAATTGGCTCTGTATGTTTAGGCATTAAATGTGAGTTAGAATAGCTTTAGTAAACCAGAAGTGATTAATGCAGCTACCTTACAAGGTTAAGAATGCTTGAGAAATACACTCAAAGTAATTGCTTATTACTGCTATTTAAAGCATCAGAGAACACCTTTAGAAAGAATGCTACATCATCATCTGGAGAAAAGTTTAGTGTGTTCTTTAATATGTTTTCCATCTTAAGGGTTTCTAGGCTTAAATTGCAGTGAGATTTTCTGAAATGGCTGTGGGTTTGATCAGCCAGTTTTTTGCACATTCCATGTGGAATGGGATAATAGAATTTATCCCGTGAAGGTAATATTAAAATTAAAAAGCAGTGTGTAATTATTAATTTAGCATAATCTAATGAAAATCAGGGTAACTGTTGAATGTGAAGAAGCAGACAAAGCTCTTCTCATGTTTCTGCCTACCAGTGTTATTTTCCAGTTGAACCATTTAATTAAAAAAAAAAAAATATCTAGACTGAAAACTNCTGGACTGAAAACTCCAAGTCTGTGCTGTGCCTATAAAACTCTAGGTTTTGCTCAGTCTCCACAGACAGAAAATGTTACCTGCATATTCAGATTCTTGTAGAGGTTTGGCAGGAAGGATTCTCAAGGAATGAACAGCCTCCAGGACTGAAGAACTCACAGTCTCATACACATTTTCTTCCTCCTCAGATGGCTTGGAGGAAAACTGTAAGTCACTCTTGCCTTTCATTGTTAAGTATTTGCTCTGGATAGAAGAAGAGACATATAGATAATACAAATAAATTTAAGTTCAAGATTGATTTCAGCGTGGAAATATATGATTGTCATAACCAGACATTTTGGTGCATGGGAAATTTTCTGATGGAAACTGAAGGGTTGGAAAGTAGTTGAGGAAGTGGTTTGAGTACATAAAATTTTAACTTAGATTCATGAAATAGCCATTTGGGAGACAGTTTAAATGTCTCTCTGAATTTTGCCTCTCTGCTCTTGAAAATGTAATGAGAGTGTTTAATTTATGATCATTGCAGACATTTGAAACTGTATCTTTTATTATAATATTATCCATGTAGTATTTGCATTGTACTGACTGTTTACATATGTTACTTGCAAGAATATATTAACTAGCTCATCACAAATGTCACGCTTCAAAATAAAAACATACGGTGTTTTGGGGAATTTGTGCTAACAAATGTGCAGTCCAAGTGAACATGATAGTGAGTACGTATTGAGCAGTGGAGTCCATGGAAATATGGTGCTGAGACTGACTCAGGATGTGTCTATACACTTGTATAGGTTTGTTCAAGGTTGTGTTCTGGAGTGCTGCTCCACCCTTCATCCTCTCTATTTACTCACTGGAACAGCTGCTGGCTTCCTTCAGCACAGAGCTGACATTCCTGCTGAGGAAACTCCATGCCTCTAGAAGTCATATTTTGTTACCAACAGTGTAGGTGCATCCATGCACTTGGATCTTCTTTGATGTTTCTTTTATCCTCAAATTTACTTTGTTCTCAAATTTATTCCCTGATGTTTGTTTCATTCTCATTAGTAATGGGCAATCAATAGCTTCCTGGCATATCTTCTTCTACCTGTTAACTGGCCTTTCAGTTCATGCTTTTTCTCTTGAGTGCTAAAATTTAACCCAGTTTGGTTTACTCTCCAAGGACACTAAAAAAATTGATTACTATCCACTTTATTTCAAACCTTATTATGCTAATGCCTATAATTATATTTTTTTTTCTTCTCACTAAGCAAATATACTTCTTTAAATCTTTCCTGGATTGTCAGCCAACTTAAAAGACTTTGAATCTCATATCCCCAGTGTTGCTTTCCTGTGAGCTCACTCCAGATTGTACACATCTTTGTTAGAACATGAGGCAGACCTCCAAGAAATGTTCTTTACAGTACATGGCAGGGCAAGGTTTGTCTTTATGAGAATACATAAAAATACCACCACACCCTAGACAGACCCCTGCAGGGTACCTGGGTTCTCAGGCTCTTTCTGCACAACTCTTTCCAGATC
>VZTT01007556.1:0-16283 GCA_013400855.1 Buphagus erythrorhynchus | reverse complement strand
TCCAGGAGCGATGCTGCCTTGATTCATTTTCTTGTCCTTACTGCATTGATGTTTCTGGCCTTTAGCTGCCTGAATTGCTTGTAAAATCCAATGCCTCCAACATATTTTTGAGCAGAACAGAGATACATGGTTATTTCAGTTCACAGTGTCTATGTGCATGATCTTAATGAAACTTCAGCTCTGATGGCAACAGCACTGATGCGGGGTTTTTTAAGTGGTTGGAGTGAAGCAGTATAACTGCCCTTGAGGGGTCTGTGCCCTTTGACAGCAAAGTGGAAAAATATTGTGTTCTGCAAATATGCCACTCTTATGTACTCTGGAGAATGGAGAATATAATCTGGTCNTATAATCTGGTCCAACAAGCACTAGTGTTCTCATAATGTCAGCTGAAGAGGATTACAGGAGGATCGATTTTATGTAATTAAACTTCCCTGGCATACACAGAGATCTGTTTCCTTAAAAGAAAAATAAAATAGAAAAAGAGAAGTGTCCATGACTGGGACATTCTCCTCCCTTACTGCAAAGTAATTGTTATTTCTTACATTAAATGAAAAATGGTAATTGAAACTAATCCTGGGAAATACCACTCTCTCACTGATATGCAGTAACATTTAAGGACCTAACATATTAAAAAAGATGTGTTCAGTGTGTAACAGTTCCACCAGAAATGGAAAGCAAAGCTTGACAGATGCTTTGTTTTGATTCTTTCTTCAGCAATGGAAAAAATAGAACAGTAGAGCTTGGCGTAGTCCTGAAATTCCCACATCTTTCCCTTGTGTACATATTGATAGCTCTCTCTCTCAAAGTCACACTAATATTAGATGCATCCTCTGAACACAAAATTACCTTCATATAGATACAAAGGAGAAATCATTTCAGCTGTCCAAATTTAATTTTTTTCAAATGATACTTTCAAAAAGAGGTGTAAATAGGAGTGTGAATTATAGAGGGGATGGATTTCTGTTGAGAGAGTAGGATATTGTCTGCACCTCTGACTTTGGATTCAGTAATGTCCTTTAGCTGCTATACACAAATCAAACAGCAGCAGATTATGCAAGACTGAGGAGTTCATTTAAATCTTAATATTACCACATCATCTTTAATACAACCTGGGGGTACATGCTACCAAAAATTTCCTCATACTCTTATTGCAAGGATAGTACTATCAGTACTCTCGTGGTAAACTGGATTTCCAAAGGAAAGGGAAAAATAGGTCAAACCTAGGATAAGGTAGATTCTGTCAATCCTTTGCTTCATTGTGGTTCACTTATACCTTAGCCTCCTTACTGGATACTGTGCTGTGATTTTGGCACAGAAACTGTGAAACTATGGTAGCTTTTGCAAGGAAGCCTTACATGTTTGTGTCCTGATTATTAAAGTCGCAGGATTAGTCAAAATTGGCTGACACCAGGATGGTGGTACCAGGATAAGGATAGGCCATTCCGTCATCCTCAGGGAATGATTGTTAGAGACAAGAGAAATTGAAAGAAGTGATAGATGAAGTGCCCTCCTGTCTGGATTTCTATCAACCAAACTGTGATTGCACTTAGAGTTTGGGAGGGCATCATTTGCCCATTTCTTCCAATCCCTTTTAACTCATGGGCAGTTAGTTATTGCACCAAGCTGGTGCCTGCTTGAGTTTCTGCACCTACATCCTTCATCAGTGCACAGGCCAGCATGACCTGCAGCAGCACTCATGAACTAGGTGAGGTTCATGGAACAGGTACAGCCCATTAAATACGCAGTAAATCAGTAGGTGTTCAGCTTTCCCCATCAGTGTGATGTTCACTCACTCTAACTTTCCATCTTGGGGTGACTACTCTTTTCTGTCATCTGCTCACTGTATATCAAAATTCTTGCCTGTGTAGACACCTGTCTGCTTTTATCTATTCCATATATCCAAATATCAAAATTAAATGAATAATTGCCCTGGTCTTGTCTGGGATCAAGGTAAAGGGTGAGTGCTTCACACAATAGTTCCCTGGCTGTCTCAGTTTATCAAGGTAAATGTGTTTGAGAGGTGCCTTCCCACCAGTGGCATCAAAGGGAGTGAGGTCATATCAGGAGATCAGATTTACGTAATAATTTTTCTGGGCTTGTGCCTTATTACACATCTAAGCTTGATTTAGCTTGTGAACTCTGCTTTCTTATCCAGTTTCCCTTATTTTCCCTCATCTCATGAGTATAACTGATTTGAATTATAAGCCTTGCATTCTCTCCTGTGTTTGCTCTATTTAGCAGTGCCTTTACTCTTGGATAAAGAACAATCCAAGTCTCTGGGAATTTTCTTGCTAACTAAAATAAGACTGCATAAAGTTGGGTTTATGGTTTGATTGAAGGAGAAATCTTACTTTAAGACAAATTTAATGTTAAACTTGAAGTTTAGCCCTGATAAAGATATTTGAAATTTTGTTTCCTTCTGATGTATGACTTTTTTTCCTAGTGAGTCCAAGAAAATTTGGTCAAGATGTATTTCACTTACCCCTGTGCTTCTGTAGCACTTTGCTCTATAGTGTGGTCATCTCAGCCAGACTTTATAGCATTGTTACTACTAAGCTAGAAATGTTTCCATCCTGAATGCTTTGTCTGCATCATCTTTGCCATACTATTTCATCATGCACCCCTGGTTTTGTCCTATACATAACTCTTAGCAGGATCTTCTTGCATGTTGGTGCCAGTTTCACTGTTACATGCTTTATAAATATGTTCTTTTCTTTTACTTGTATTGCCAAGCTCCAGTCTTGGAGCTGATGTAGGGGTGTGAGCTAAGCAGGGATCTGTAGAGTGACAAAGATGTTCATGGTAGCAGTTCAGGGATCAAATAGCTTTTGAACTGTCAGGTACAGGTGTGCTGTACCAAGAAGTTGACTCTTGTCCTGCTATTCAAACATTTGTATGTTTAAGTTCAGAACAATGGAAAACTGGAATGTTTTGGCCTTCAAGCTGCTTGCAGAGGCAAGATCTGCTCTGTGTTTCCTCACATCAGGAGATTGTATCTCTTTCTTTTCTAGATTTGAACGTATTCACACAAAGAAAGGGAACTATAGTAAGTCACTAGTTTCAAACCAAGAAGAGGTAGATGATTTAGCAACCTTGGAGGTACTGGATGAGGTAAGAACCTCTTTTTTTATGTTTTCCTGAAGAGGAGTAATCACATTAAATCACAATGGTGTGCTGTTGATTTTCAAATTCAGCTGTATTATCACACTTAAGTTGTGTTAAGTGTACAATGACATTTCACCACTTTATGCCGAATATTTTGGACAAGATTTACTGTGTCAGAAAGGTTCCAATTCAAAGCTAAAACAATCTCTGGAGTTACAGCTGTAGAGCAAACAGTACTGTACACCATTGACTAAACAGGATTTATATTACTGGATTTTATTACAGCTAAGTATCCAGTTTGCAATGGTGTGTTAACCTGAAATTGGTCTAGGTCCAAGACCTTCCAACCCTGTTGCTTGAACACCAAGAGTTGTCTCCCAGACTGGGTTCTTGCTGACTTACTTTGGTGTGGAAATGCACAAGGGTCAATTTATGTCAGCTGAGCCTCTCATCTGTCAATGCCTGCTGGTGAACCTTTGACCAAATTACTGATACAAATACCACTGGTCTGTCAAAGTTTAAAAATTAGTCCACTGGGTGCAGGGAAACATGGCATAAGGGAGGGAGGAAGTCTGCTCTGTTTATCCTTTAAGCTTCCAAACCAGAAAGAAGAATCAGGCTGCAGCACGTTATCTGCAGGTCTTGGAGGCCATCAGTGGTTGTAAACAAACTGTCATTCTTCATCTACTGGGCTGTGCATAGACTATAATTCACATTCTCTTATCTGTAAAACTTCTCTGGTATATTGTATTTCTGTCAGTCCAGAATATTCATTGTGGCGCTTGAGCTGGTAAACTGTATAATGCTGACAGCTCACAGAACATTTTCCATCCTGCCAAGAGCTTTGTTATAGTAGCTTGATGTTTAGTTAATTGTAATTGAGCTAACCCAAACTTCATCTACTGGACAAATTCAGGTTTAAGCATTTTTTTTAGTATTGGGAAGAGTAAGACTGTTCTGGGGTTTTTTTATCTTTTACCATGATACACATAAACAATCCAAGCTAAAGAGATTTTATTGCACAAAAAAAGCAAACAAACTGGAATATACCCCATCTCCTCAGAGGTGGAGAATTCTCATGGAAGTCCTCAGGAAGCCTCTATCTAAATGCATTGTTTGACTGTGTAGCATTACTAAATCAAATCCAATTTAAAACCACTTTCACATATGAATGGCAGCTTCTTGGAACTGTATTCTTTCTTCCACTCAAACTTTTCTTCCAGTTCAGATAGCCTCATCATCAGAGCAAAGCAAGACACTTATTGGTGCAAGAAATAATTTCAAGAAGGGCAAAAGTTCCTCTAAAATAATTCTGTAACGTGAATCCAGTTATGGCCAAACGGAAAGAGCATTCAAAACCAAAACGTTTATCAAGGCAATGGAAAACCAAGATATTCTCTTTATGTTTTCTCATGAAGGAAATATAACCTCTACAACTGTTGAGAATTCAGCTTTTAAGTGTATTAAACAGGACACAGTGTACAACACTGTGAATAGATAGATGAGGAAGGAAAGCAATTCCTTCTGTAGTCCTCTGCTGCCAGTTGGTCTATTCCAGTGGGTATGGAGCCTAAATATTTTCACATGTACCTCAGATTAGTCTCAAGGCTGGTTTGAATTTCTTCATTCAGCTCTGTGGCCTGTTTTGATTGGAAACCTAACCAGGCACTTTATATACCCAGCTGTGTGTGCAAAAGAAGCTGAGGGAAATTACATCAAGAAATTTGAATTCCACTAATGGGCCCTTCTTTTTTCTTGGGGAACTAGCTCTGCAACAACGAAGAACAATCACAGCAGAAACTGCTTGTTAATAGGGAAAGATGCCTCATTGTTTACATTAATGGGAACCAAACAGTTGAACATCTGTGTTGCATCATAACTGAGAGTAATGTTAGAGCAGCTGTAATGGCAGTTAGGGACTCAATCAAATGGCTCTTGCTTGATAAGTTACATGAAACTTTAGTAGTAGAAATGTAGACAAGACTGTCTCATGGAAACCTCTGATGAACTGAATGAATGCAGTACTTATTAACTCCTTTTTCTACAGCCACTTGAGGATCTGTAAGTATATATTTTCCAAAATTAGTTTGGACACAAAAAAAATAGAAATGCTAGTGTGTTTGAAAAAATTACTTACTTTAATCATGATCCATTGTACTCCTGACTATAAATACCTTCCCTCTGCATCCTCACTCATTGAAACAATATAAATATTTTATACATTTTCCTAATATTCTTTTTTCCCCCATGTGATTCATTGTTCCTGTTCCTTCCCCATCAGAATACAGTAACAGAGCAGCTGCAGAAGGGTTATGCCAAGGACCAGATCTACACATATGTTGGGGACATTCTCATCGCTGTCAATCCGTTTCGGAACATAGATATTTATTCTTCACAGGTGAAAATTTAGGTTTTGTTACTTTAAACTAGCACCAAATTCCACTAAAATATAAATATTTGTGTCAAATATCAGATTCATTTTAGCTTATGCTGAAGAACAGAATTACTGTAGAGATGTACTTTCAAGTGTATATTAACACACATTCTTAACTCTTGCTGAATTTCAGTACAGAAATGAGAAACTCCAAAAGAATTAATTTCTAGTGTCTTTATGTCTACAGTGTAGATCATGCACGAAGCAATCCTATAAAATGTTAACTTCTGTGAATCTATCTCCTCATTATAAAAAAGGGAAATTGGCTCCCTGTTATACAAAAGGGGAAAGATATTAAAGTTGGATCATACAATAATTTGGGGTTATTAATTATCAGATACTACAGGTACAGAAAAGATCTCAAGTTTTAACATCAATATCATACAGAGATACTAATAGGAAGGGAAGCACAAATAAATTTAAATAAATTGGAACTATGATGTCTGACAACAGTAAATTTTCTCCTAATAAATTGAGTTTCAAAATGTAATCAGGACTAAAATTATAGAAAATTGCACTTCAATTTTTTAGCAGTTCTTGTAGTCCTGAGTACATACAGATTCATGGTATAGTAAGTGCAGTAACAGCTCCCTCAGGAAACATCACATCACTGCTGGAAACCTCAGCATGCTGTACACTAATCTAAAAATAAAACCAAACTTCAATTTAAAAAAAAAAGGTTTTTAAAGGAGAGTGATATGTTTTTATTTTTCTTACACTTAGCATTCCAAACTGTACATTGGAGCCAAGCGGACTGCCAACCCTCCTCACATTTTTGCTGTTGCTGACATAGGCTATCAGTCCATGGTGACATACAACTCTGACCAGGTATAGATGAGGTGTCTAATTACATCCTCTGCCAGGCTGAGAGATGTGTGATGAGCTGAGTCTTGCTCTGTTCTCTGCAGTGTATTGTTATTTCTGGAGAAAGTGGAGCTGGCAAGACGCAAAGTGCCCATCTGCTGGTTCAGCAGCTCACTGTTCTGGGCAAGGTAAGTGGCAGAGGGGATGTCTCTGTAAGGCTTTGCTATCCTGGGCCTAAAAGGCTGAACCTGTGCACAGGGCATTGACTGTGGGGTAAGACTTACACATTTTCTGAAGAACATTGGAAGATGATGCTGATCTATCTGCTCCTTCCTCCCTCCTGAGCTAGGGTCACTTGAAAATATGCTAGGGTTTCCACAAGGAGAAGTACCCACTGCAGTGAGGGCTGTGACTTAGTCAGATCCCTGTTTAATTGCCTTCAAGTCACCCAACAGTACCAAATAAAATCCTCTTCTAGCTTCTTATCCTTCCCCAACCAGATTGCTGTCAGTGCTGGGAAGTGGCCACCATAACTGTCTAAATAAAATGCTTATTTTTGCATGTCCCAGGAGAGATGAAAGCAAACTAATGGATTTGTAGGGTGCAGTGGAGCAGTAACCAGATCCTAACAAGGATCCTAAAGGCAGATTGACCATCTCAGAACCGCAGAAACCACAGAAATTCATTGGTAGTGTTATTATAATTATGTGTGTTATCTCTTCTAGATGGTCTTAGTTCTGAAGATTGCTGTATTCTGACAGATTTCATTTTATATATATATGCACATACATATATATAATGAAATTTCATTTTATATATATAAATGTGTATATATATATGCCTTTCTCTCCATATAGTTCCCATGGGAATGGCTGCCCTGATTATGTCACCCTTCACAATACCAATGAGAAGATTAAAGAAACACCTAAAAATGTAGGTATTTGAATAATTACTCATAATTTAAAGCAATATCTTTTTCATATCCAGGCTAATAACAGGACTCTGCAGGAGAAGATTCTCCAGGTGAACAACCTTGTAGAAGCATTTGGGAATGCAGGCACCATCATAAATGATAACTCAAGCAGATTTGGAAAATATTTGGAAATGAAATTCACTTGTGGTGGCACTGTAGTAGGAGCTCAGATTTCAGAGTACCTCCTTGAAAAATCCAGAGTTGTCCACCAGGCAGTGTGAGTATGAAAATTGTATTTGACCTAATTTGGGGGTTACAGAGTAGGCCTATGATGCAGGAAACCACCTTGGTTCAAAACACAAAAATGAATAAGGTACCTGGAATTTTTTTTCTTAGAAGTTGTATATGAATAGCTTATAAATCTGTAAGCAACCTGAAAACTACTTCAGATTTTCATTACCCCCTGGGTTGTTTGTACAAATCCTATAAAAATGCCCATGTGATATATAAAAGAAGAATGTGCAAAGAGTTAAAACCTTTCTAATTGTTCAGGTATACTTCAGGTATATTTCTTTGTGGGATTTTGGAGTACTGTGTTAAGTATATCACTTAGATTTACTTCCTCTAAATTTCCTCCAGTAATGTAGTTATTTCTTTGGTTTCTTTGCTCGTTTTCCATTTTGGAACATCTAGTAGGATTTGTTTATAGAGAGTTGTGGGTCAAAGATCCCTGCCAAGAAGGACTTGGGGGTGGATGAGAGGCAGGACATGACCCAGCCATGTGCATTCCCAGCCCAGAAAGCCAAACGTGTCCTGGGCTGCATCCAAAGCAGCGTGGGCAGCAGGGGAGGGAGGGGATTCTGCCCCTCTGCTCTGCTCTGGTGAGACCCCAGCTGGAACCCTGCATCCCGCTCTGGGGTCCTCCCTACAGGAAATACTTGGACCTGTTGGAGAAATTCCAAAGAAGGCCACCAAGATTATTAGAGGGATGGAGCACCTCTCCTGTAAGGAGCAGCTGAGAAAATTGGGGTTGTTCAGCCTGGAGAAGTCTTTGGGGTGACCAAATAGTTGCCTTCCACCTGAAGGGAGCCTGTGAGAAAGATTGATAGAGACTTTTTGCAAGAGCATGCAGTGACAGGACAAGGGGCAATGGATTTAAACTGAGAGAGAGTAGCTTTAGATTAGATATTAGCGAGAAATTCTTTAGTGTGAGGGTGGTGAGGCATTGGCACAGGCTGCCCAGATAAGTTGTGGTTTCCCCACAACTGGAAGTGTTCAAGCCAGGCTGGATGGGGCTCTGAGCAACCCAGTCTAGTGACAGGTGTTCCTGCCTAGACAGGGAAGTTGAAACTAGGTAATCCTTAAGGTTCCTCCCTACCCAAGACATTATAAGGTTCTATGATCTAATGGTGCCCCTGAGACAAACACCTAAGCTCATGCACACAGTAGGGGTTTGAACACAATTCCTTTTTGCCATTCAGTAGTGACTGACTTGAGCATCTCAGGGCTCAGCCATGGCGGCAAATTTTCACCTAGTTCTTCCTCATAAGGGGCACAGGAACCTTGAATGTGTAATAAACCTCTATCCTAGGTTTGGGCATCTATCTTCTAGGCAAAGCATGCCAAGTTATAAGGCCCTTTTGCTGAATGTCTGCTTCTTGGTTCAGGGCTAAAGGACACAGCAGCCATACTGCATTCAGTGACCCAGGAGTGCATACCTCTCCCACAGTCAGAAGGTTTTTTAAAATAACTGGAGTTAAGCAGCCCATTCAGTGTGGGTGGATGAGCAATGTGCAAGATCTCACACAGCATCTACCAATTGCATCAAGGGCAGAGCATCACTGAGCTGCTTTAGGATCAAGCAGCCACCCTGGCAGTGTCAGGACAAACACACAATGGCATGAAAAGGGTGTTCACGGGAAGTTCTGTGATAAAGCTTCTTTCAGAGTCCTCTGTCAGTTTGTGTGAGTCTTGCCTGCTATTAAAATAACATTTAGTAATAGTATGTGTGTCATCAGTAAATGTAGCATGGTTATATTACTAAATCAGTTTATTGTTTCTGTTGTTTCAGAGGAGAGAAAAATTTCCATATTTTTTATTATATTTATGCTGGTCTCGCTGAAAAGAAAAAACTGGCACATTATAAACTGCCAGAATATAGACCTCCAAGGTAATGCAGTTTATTTTTGCATAAATTGATTACTAAGAAACGCCATGTTGAATTCTCAGCCTCATTTACATTCTAACTCTGTATCCATCAACTCTTTCAGATATCTGCAAAATGATCATTTCAGAATAGTGCAAGATTTCATGAACAATAGCTTTTATAAGTCTCAGTTTGAATTGATAGAACAGTGCTTCAAAGTCATAGGTTTTACACTGGAGGTGAGTGCTGATAAACCTTTTCCTTTGTGAACTTTACCAGCTACCTCAGGAAAAACTTATATAAAGCATTCCGATCTCTCTTGTTATTTTCTTCCTTTAGCAGTATTGTTATGTTTTAGGATCTTGCATGGTCAACTTACTGTTGTATAGTAACATTTAAATTTTTAAGGCTTCAGTGCATTGATAAACCAATAAAATGGTGTTAGTCAACAAGACTTTGAAATCAGTGAACACAGAACAGCTGAGTAATTGGGCAGAGGGGAGATTTTAACAAATTTAATGCATAGAAAATTATGTTGTAACTGTTTATTAACCAGTAATTCTAGGCCTGTGGATATGAGCCTCATCTCATTTTTAAGAGGAAGTCCATGGTGAGAGATCTAAAAATTCATTGAGTTGATCTGAGTATTGATGAACTCAATACATTTTCACAACTCCAGGGATAAAGTAGAATTAAATTCTTAAATATCTTTGGAGATTAATCTCATCACTAAACATTAACTGAACACAGTCTTTCTTTATGATCTCATATCATTGCTCAGGTAGCTTTTAAGCCCCTCTCCTCAGTCTGTCTTTGGTAGAATTAAAATAAAAAAGGACTGGATTTATAAAGGAAAGAAATCCCATCCTATGACCTAGTTTTACCTTATGAGAAGTGGTGCATCACAAGTGTCATTTGTATCTGACTTTATTTATAAACAGTATAAATAGTAGAGGTATGGTCCATACAGTATCTGTGAAATATAACACTAGTGCTGCATAATGGATGTATATTTTAATTTCTCTGACAAAACTGTATGAGGTAAGGAGCTTTTCACAAATAATTGCTCACTTCAGTTGACTATTTCTGGCTTCCCTCTATGTAAATATTTGAAATAGCTAGCAGAACAGGTTTATTCACCTATTTTGTTCCTCCATAGTCACTTTGCATTAGGTTGTAGTGGCAGTGGCATTCACAGTCTCTTTCTCCTCTACATGTTATTTACAGCTGCATTTAGTAATATCACACCTGTACTATCACATCCTTTCACTTGTGCTTTCACCTTTCCAGAAGCAGCATGAAAGGACATTCATGGTTCAGCACTGATAGCAGTTTTGTCACAGCACCAGAGACCTTGATAAGTCCTAATTTAAAGCAAGAAAAGCAGCAAGTCTATTTTTGTTTCCAGTTCTTTTGTTCACTTGGACGGGTGGAAACAATAATCCTGATCATCCAGAAGAAGCCTTCCATACACACTGAAGATGCAGTTAGAACCAGGTCACTGGCTGCATTGTGCAGTTCTAGCATGGATCTTCACTTGATTAACTCAGCAAGGCACTGGGAGCTGAATCTGGGAAGAATTACCTACCTGTAGAGCCCTGCAGTTTCAGAAGCAGGCTGAGTGCCATAGGCAATCTGCTTGTGGCTACTTGTGAGCCCCAGCCGTGTCAGCCTGCCTTGCATCCTCCTCAGGGTGAATTAGCCTGTCTGAGGCTGTGCTTGCAGGAGTGAAGGATCAGTCTTCTTCCCCCACTGAGGTTCTGATATCAGATACATGTGCAAAGACAATGTCCTATCCCATAGGACATTGAATTCCTTTCCTAAATTCACTTTTTAGTAATGCAGCCTTAAGCTTTGACATTCACCCCAATGCACAGAGGAATTTCTGTATAAGCATGTTCAGTGTTTTATTAGCAGAAAGCCATGGACAGAAAAAAAATCTTCAGTTAAAATTGAGACGTAAACAAAGTTTTATTTCTTTGAAATTTGCTTTTAACTGAACTGACAGATTTTGAAAGTAACTACTGTCAGTACTCCCTGTCTTAAAATCACACTGTTTTATTTCAGGCTGCACAGCAAAATTAGTAAGAAAGGACTGCCTGAGGAGTACTGCCTGGGAGCAATAATTATGCTGTATGAGACAGATCAGGCCAGATTTCAAAAACACTGGAAAAGGGCAGAAAAATGTCAGCAGCTATACATATTGTACAGCATGATGGCAGAAGTTAAGCTATCCATTTCTTTGCATTTCAACTGTGTCCCTAAGCTTAAAATGAGAAAGAGTGCTTAACCCTAAGTAAACTGTGTGCCAATTACCCTCAGCATAATTTTTTAGAGTGAGCTTATCCAGTTTGTCTTATTGTCACTGGAATCACTGTTTATTAACTGCTAGATTAACTTCTGAAAGTGTTGAAAACAAGCTGAAGTATTCTAGAGCAATTAGAGATTTTATCTGAGTAAATGATGCCTGACATGGTACCAGCAAACTATTGAATAATATGGATAAAATGCTGTGCAATTATAAAAAGTTCATTGTTATAAAATACCAATCAGATTTGCAAAACTGGTTGTTATAAAACTACCAGAAAAGTTTTCAACCTGCTATTTATAAAACAAACTATTACTGTATGCCTCAAAATTTGCAATGTCACAGACAGGTACACCTAGCATTTTCTAAGTAAAAAACATTCTGATCATCAGGTGTAATGATAAACATTCACTATTCAGATGAACATTTGCAGTTAAAATCTAAGTCCAATCTGCAATGAAAGCATTATTTTACTAATTCCAAATATTATTTGGAATTTATATATTCATGTATAGGTACTTAATTTACTGCATGTATCACTTCACTGTCCAGAGTAATGACAGCCTTTTTCAAGATAGAGTCCCTTTTCACAGAATCACAGAATAACAGAATGAACTAGGTTGAAAAAGACCATTGAGATCATAAAATCCAACCTATGCCCTAACACCATTTTATCAACTAAACCATGGCAGAACCTCCTAAATAATGTGAAATCTAAATTTGTTTAAGCAAAGTCCATATATAGATGCTTTGGTGAGTTCCTAACTGACATTTTGAAGAGTAAAGTGCTTTGCCAAGTCAGAGATGTGAGGCCTCACCTCTTCTCCCAGTGAAACTTTTTCTGATGGCATTGCTGGGAGATGATATAGACCTATTATTTGGGGTACCTTTGTTTCCATGATGCAAGAAACATCGATGCAGATTTTTTAATATTTGGTGATCTGGATATTAAATCTTTAGACATGTTTGCACCTGCAGACACAGTGAAGGTAGATATAAATAACCTCTGAATTCTTTCTGTGTAAAAGGGTATGCACACCACTATTTTTGCTTTCCCTACTTCGTGTCAATCCTGTCCTGTCATCAAGTAAGAAAGAGAGGTTAGGCTGTGGTTTGTCTTGCCCTCTTTGACTGTCTTACTCTTGAAAGACTTTGCTAAGTACAGAATAGGAATAATTGCAGAGAACAGCACTCCTAAAAGTAGTAGGCACATGGCAGATAGCAGGAAACAACACACACACACATATGCCCATCACACAAACAACAGACTACCTGGCTATTAAGTACTGTTGGTTTTTTTTAATATACTTTTCAGGAACTTGGAAGTGTGTACAGTGTCCTGGCTGCAATTTTAAATGTGGGTAACATTGAATTTTCTGCAGTAGTATCTGAACATATGATTGACAAGAGCAACATTTCCAATCCAGTAGCCCTTGAGAACTGTGAGTGGTTTTTTCTTGATTTAACATTGGTTTTGTTTGGTGTTCTCATAGAAAATTTATTTTATTGTAAGAGAGGTATCAGTGAAAACTGTTTTCACATGGAAATTTTGCAAGAATAAATAAAAACTGAAGATAGATTAATTCTAAGCCCACCTGAATTCAAATGCAAAAAAGAAAAACATTTCCATCTTATGCATCTTATTTGACTAACCAGTTCACTGGCATACAGGAAACATGACTAATAATGCAGATGCCTGAAAAAATCTTTGGAATTTTTCCAAGGTTATTTGAATATTTGATGGAGAACTTCATTAACACATTGAATAGTTTTTTTCCCAGTTTCTTTCTCAGCTGCTTATTACTTGTTCCCCACAAGTGCCTGTGGAAATACAGCTCACTAATTCTTTGGAAGGGATGCCTTACATTATAAGCTGCTGAGAGGTAGAGGAGGCAAAGGGGCAAAGATTCTCCAGAAATTTGCTACACTTTCTCAGTAATTACACCTGGGGAGATAATGAAGTCTTCACACTATCTTCTTGCATGTTTTCTTGCCACAGAAAAATATTGTGGAGCTGGGAAAGAAGCATCCCTTTTTTGGAGCAAAAGGAGAACAGCAGTGACTTGAATGAGTGGGTTATAACTGAGAGGGGTATTCACAACCTGGGTACTTCTTACAATAGTCACCTTCCAAAATCTGTCTCTGAGCTATGCCTGTGACCTTGCTTCCCAGGTGCATCCCTGCTGTGTATTCAGGCAGATGAACTGCAAGAGGCCCTCACCTCTCACTGTGTAGTGACTCGAGGAGAGACAATTATTCGTCCCAACACTGTGGAAAAAGCCACTGATGTCAGAGATGCCATGGCCAAAGCACTGTATGGGCGCCTCTTCAGCTGGATAGTCAATCGCATCAACACTTTACTCAAACCTGACAAACATTTAAGGTAAAAGGAGATTTTGCAAAATAAAGAGATATTTTTTTCTGTGGGAATAATATCTGTCTTACACTAGAGCACCTAGTGTAGGCGAGTTCTTTTTTCTCTGCTACATTTTTGTTTATGATCCCACCATGTCAAAAATGGTTTGTGCTCTGTATAGTATATAGTGAAAATACAGTAGATATGGCTGGCAATAGCATCTGCTGTTTTTCCTGCTGATCTTTACTCGTTTAACCCTTTCTTTTTCTTTTGTATTTTTAACCCTTTTAACCCTTTTTCCTTTGTATTTTTTTCAGAGTAAATATTTGATATTCATCAAGTTGATTACATAGGTCAAATTCTGCTCTTACTTACACTGATGCTGTTGCTTTTGTCACTATTGTTATGATCATGATTTCATATATATGTGGGAATAGTTTTCAAACACATTTACTGAAGGTATTGTCCACTTTACACTTACAAGGTGACATTTAAAATGCTGTATCAATAACAAATAGCTTTGGTTTGCAGATCTGAATTTCCTGGATTTTTTCTTCTTCAACATCAGAGGAGAGCCAAGGTTGCAATCCTAAAATTTGTCTAAACTTTTAAGTATTTGGTTACAGCAGAGCAACAATAAACAGAACTTTAATCAGTAAGTGATAGGATAAAATCCATGATAGATGGGGCAGCACTTCTAGCCTATGTGCCTCTTTCACTTGTCTGTTAAAGAGCCCTTTTCAAACCGAATACTTATTATGCTGGTGAGGAGGGAGAAAATTCATCCTGAAATGCTCACTGTAAAAAAACCTCAACTTTTGTTTGATTTTGTGGTAGTAAAATAATTTGCATTTTCTATTTTTATGTAATTAGCTCTAAAAAGGAATGGGGCAGATAAATTTTAGCAGTCTATTTATCAAAAATGCAATTTTGAGACAGATTAAATAGTCCCCAAATTCAGATCCCTCCACAATGAAATGCTTCCTTTTTTAAGGTGGACTTCACAAAGAGGTTTAAGTACTACTCATGAGTGTCTTGAGGCTGATTCTTAATTTCTGATTTCCTAAACATTTATTTAAAAAATGATTACATATAGATCCTCGAAGAAGTTTTATAGAAAAAATGTGATTTATATTTTACTTGCCTAGAAAAGACACTAATGTCAGCCTCAGTTTGTTATAAAACNTGAAGTAGTTATTCAGCTGCCTAAAAAGTCTAGTTAGTCATTCTTTTTACTTTAATGTTAAACTAAGCAATTTTAATTGTTTTGAGTAAATAATATGAAGAAATAATACTTAGCGACAACAGTCTTTAATTTCAGGATGCTGGTGAGTAAAGCCTGTGTTATTACAAGAGAAACAAGAAAACCTGTTCTTTCTGTACTGTAGTCAGCTTCTTAGAATAATTACTTACAAATATTAGTGTAAGAATAAATTGTAAATCCCCTATTCACCTATCAGTTGACTTGGTTGTTTTGTGATTCAGTATATGTGGTCTGCACTGCAGTAATCTTTGAATTGATCTGCATTTATGTATTTTAAACTAACAATTATGGTCATTTTAAGGGATATCTGGTTTAGCAAAACTTATCCTGTGTAACTGGTGTACAAATTAGGCCCATGATTTCCTTTTGTGAAATAGTAATGAAGATAATTAATGTAAAATAAAGATACAACAATGAAAAGTATGTTTCATCTTTGCAGTGAAAATGATGATGGCTTGAATATTGGAATTCTTGACATCTTTGGCTTTGAGAATTTCAAAAAAAATTCTTTTGAACAACTGTGTATCAACATTGCCAATGAACAAATTCAATTCTACTTCAATCAACATGTCTTTGCCTGGGAGCAGGTATTTGTTGGTTATTTTGATGAAGCTTTAGTATTACTGAACATATAAAACCTTGTCTCAAGAAACTACATTGTTCCTTCTCCATAATAGCTTGTAAATAGCAGATTATAAAAAAGGTTTTTTAAGTATGTTTTCCATGAAGCAGTGCTTGCTATTTGCAAGTAAAATGCCAACATAAAATGCATTAAACTTGAAATTTACAGTAACTAAGCAACATAACACTGTGATAATCTGAATTATGCAAATGCAATGTTGTTTTCTTGAGGAATAATGAGTTTTGTAACGTATGGTTCTCTAGTAAAAAAGTAAATGAGTGGTAACAACATTTTGAACGTGCAGTGTTCATAATAGTTTACTAATAAGCTT
>VZTT01007546.1:984-19795 GCA_013400855.1 Buphagus erythrorhynchus | reverse complement strand
TTTTTTTTTTTTAATATGTTGTTATTTAAAACAGTGCTGCTGTTCACAGCAAGCCAGGATTTACTTCTCTGGGGTTATGGCTTTTCCAAGGGTGAGGAAGCAGTATTTCCCCATCCTTCTGGGGATCCCAGAGCTGTTGTTGGTGGCAGCAGCACTGAGGAGCTGGGAGGCAAAGAAGCTGTGATACCTTTTGGTCAGCCACGTTCCTGTGAAGCTCTGGGAAGTGTTGGGTATTTCAAACAGACACTGGAGAAATCGTAGGATTGCCATTAGAGAAAGCAGTTCACCCTTTGCTAACCGTGGTATATTCTCTTACAGCGGAGAAGTTCCTTGAATCTGTGGAGGGAAGCCAGAACTATCCTCTGCTACTCTTAACACTGCTGGAGAAATCACAGGAAAATGTCATCAAAGTCTGTGCATCTGTAACGTTCAAGAATTATATTAAAAGGAACTGGAGAATTGTAGGTATCCTAGTGAGGGACTGTGCTAAGAACTAATCATCCTTTTAAGGTACAATAAGCAGATCCACATCCCACCCAACTCAGAGTCATCTGTGAACCTACTGAGGGAGCCCATGATCCTCATCCAGATCATCAGTAAAGATATTAATCAGTACTGGCCCCATTTCTGAGCTCTGGGGAACCCCATTAGTGATGGATGGTATAGATAAGCATACTCTGAACTTTTAAAATGGCTAACTTTTGATTTAAGTGTGTGGAAAGATGGTAAAAGGGATATGAGAGGGGTAGTGGTACCATCAGGTTTAAGGTATCTCAAGACTGAGTGTCTCTCTGGGGATTCTTTTCTCTTTTAATTGCTGAATGATTTCTAGGTCTCTGAACTTCACAGATAATGTGACTGTCACTGCTATCACTGATTGGGACAATCCACCTCATTATTTTATTTCTTTAGTAGCAGCTTTGCAATTTTCTACTACTTGGCACTGCTGAAAGACTGGACTTGGAACTGATCAGGGTTTTGAACTGGTTAGATAACTCTTCAAGTCAATGTTAGGGTTTTGATTGTGTAACTTGAACCTTCATGTACAGTCTCTAGAAAGGATGGCTTGAGACAGCTCACACAAAATCATTTTGTGGGGTTGGCAGAGGTGCTGTTTGGTGTGGTGAAAGAGGAGACTTGGTTAGATGTGGGGATTTTATTGCCATGTGCACCCACCCTCACTGCTGCTCAATTGCTAACCTGAAAAGTTACCCTTAGGGGAGGAGAAAAAAAACTTCTTCGAAGTTTTACAGAAGGACATTATTTCTTTCATGCTTTTTTCAGATACTGCTGTTCCAGATTCGTTGAAGGCAGTGTCTCAGACAGGTCTGCTACTTAGGTTCTTCAGCATTGTAATAGTTACATAAATCAGTATAAACTGTTGGTTTCTGAAATACTGATCATCTCTGATTTCCTAGAGAATGCTGAGATGCCCATAACCTAATTATTGTTTTCATTTTAGGTTGAGGATGAACCAAACAAAATCTGTGAATCGGACAGAATAGCCATTAAAGCCAACATAGTACCCTTGATGCTTAGCAGCCCAGAACAAATTCAGAAGCAGGTAATAGGTCATTCCTGGTTGTATCCATGAAACTTTGGGAATGTTCTAAGCATGTCTAGAGGGTATGGTTATTGGCAGAGCTCAGTTCCCTTACCAGTGGGCTCATCCTCATCCAAACAACTTCAAGGATATTGTTACAGGTATTTCTACCTACTTTAACATTTTTTCAAGATGATTACTGTATAATCTTTTAGCTAAGTTCTAACATTAGGCAGTTAAACAGCAATTCTAGAAAGTGAGACTTTAAGTGAATTTACGGTGAGATTTTTGCATTTGTGTGGAAAGCAGTAGATATTTAACTCAGTGATTTTTGAATAGGACAAGAGTGAGCAGGATTTTCTGGGATGTTTGCAGCCTCTGGCATGGCTGCTGTGTGCTGTTCTGAAACAGTTCTGTTTCCTTTGCAGCTGAGTGATGCCATCAGTATCATTGGGCGGGAAGACTTCCCCCAGAAGTGGCCAGACTTGCTGACAGAGATGGTGAATCGCTTCCAGAGCGGAGATTTCCACGTCATCAATGGGGTTCTGCGCACCGCCCACTCTTTATTTAAAAGGTACTGGAAATAAGGGACGTGGTGTATGGACTGTAAATCTTCTGTTCAGCTGCCATATTTTACAGTTAGACTTCATTTTGGACATTTACAAATAGTTGTGACTTCTACATACACCTTTTAAATAGTTATCAAATTGTACACCTTGCATGGTTTGAACCATGTTGTTTAGTTCTTTCAGTTCTAGTTTACTTGACAATATTTGTTTCAAGGTTCAGTACAAGAAAATTCTGTGTGAATTAATTTGGTAATAAATGTGAAGGCTATTCTATTTTTCATGTGTTTCTCTCTTACTTGTCAGGTACCGCCATGAATTTAAATCAAATGAATTATGGACAGAGATCAAACTTGTTCTTGATGCCTTTGCTTTACCCTTGACAAATCTCTTCAAGGTATTTCTTGTTCAGTCATTTCTGAAACAAGTTTAATGTTCTGAATTGCTTGTTGTGGATACCTGTGAAATTAGAACTCAAGAATTGTTTGAAACTGTTAAAGAGGTTCAAATTCAAGTCATGAACTGGGACCTAACAAGATTGATAAGAGGGTGAAATAAAACCATATTTTCTGGTTTAAAAAAAACATTCTGTGACACTTTTCAGTATTTTTGTTGATGTGGGTTTTACTTGACAGTCTTGCATTTTTTCTAGGCAACTATTGAACTTTGCAGCACACATGCAAATGATGCCAGTGCCCTGAAGGTTCTCTTCTCTTCTCTCATTCTAATTGCGAAGCTGTTCTACAGTTTAAATTTTCAGGTGAATCTTCTTGTTCTTGGGATAGTTTTGCTTTATTCTGAGGAAGCTGTTACTATAGAATTAATTTGAGACAGCCTTCAAGGCCATGCTTTATGGCAAAAAGAGAAATCACCAGTGCATCTGCTGGAGTAAAAGCACAGTAAGGAAGGGTTATTTAAGGCATTAGCTTGGCCCTACATAAACACAGGTTCGAGAGTCTGAGCTGGCATTGCTGCAAGGAGGTGTTGTATGGAGTCTCTGAGGAGGAGCTGGGAAAGGCAGGAGTCCAGTGCCTGAGTTTCTATTCACTGTGCCCCTTTATAAATGTGTCTGTACTGACAGGAGCTGGCTCACGTAGGTGAGAGTCTGTTACGTGGAGCTCTGTGGCACTTTAGGGGCAGTAATTCTGGAAGCAGTGTGGGTTGCCTGGGTTTGGAATCACATCTGCCTTTTGGATATTACTAAGTGTGCTGTATGGGAAATGGTAAAAAGCTCCCTTGCTGAGGTGATGTTTATTTAGTGTCTCAGCCTGAATGTAAGTCTGTGAAGTGTGATTGTGCCTGGATTCCTTGGGCTCTTCTTCCATAGGGAGCAAAAGAACAAGCTGGAGTTAAAAAAGACTTGTGCTTTCTTGTTCTGAGAGTGAGAGGCGATAAGGCTCATTCATTATAAAAATGTGATCTGTTTAGAGTCTAAGCAGCTATCTGGAACTGTTTTACTCCAGGGCTCTGCCAGAACAGCTTTTGTTTGGGAGGGGGAAGGGGCACTTTTTCAGTTTGAAGACTGTTTTGCACAGGTTGTTGTCCCTCAGTAGATTATAAGGTGAATGCACTGCTTGCAGTGTAGGTATGTTATCTAAGCAGTGCAGTCAGAAATTAAAATGTAGATTTATGCTTTTGCTTCACAGGATCTTCCTGAGTTTTTTGAAGATAACATGGAAACATGGATGACAAACTTTCACAGCCTTTTAACTTTAGATAATAAACTCTTGCAGACTGATGTAAGTACTGCATAAACCACCTGGTTTGCATTTGTAGGGGAGAGAGTGGACTGACAGCTTAGGTCTAATTCTGAACAATGCAGTGGTTTATGTGGCGCAAACAAAGGAGTAGAATGACTAAGAAAATAGAGTTTAAGAGAAGTTGCCCTGCTGTCCTAAGGAATTTAAAGTTCAGTTCTTCAGGTTGTGTGACAGTTACAGGTATACCCAGCTGTGCACAGAAATCAAATTACCAATACTCATTACTGAGTTGATTCTTTCAAGAAAGCTGCTGAAGTGACCTAACCATTAGCATCACAGGGCTCCGGTTTTCTGTACCTTTCAGCTGGTTCATGCACTGTGTTCTAGAAAACAGGGTATCTTAAAGAGCTTGAAACAATTGAACATCGAGGGCAGGACATCTCTTAAGTACTTTAGCATTTACTGTCTTGGTCTAGTTAAAGAATCAGTAATTTCACTGGTGAAAGCTGATACCAGCTCAGCAAAGCTCCAGTTATTTTTGTGCATGTTTTGTGCATTTTAAGTGCTCATGTCTTCCAAAACCAGCACAATAGTTTGCCACTTGGTGGAGCCAAAAGAACTCTATAATTGATAACACATGGGGAGGCATATTAAGTGTATGTTGTGCTCTATTTACCCTGCTGCTAAAAGAAGCTTTGCTGCTCTTTTGTCTTGTGTCTGTGGGCTGCTCCCAGCACAAGCACTTGTACAGCTGAACTGGGACAGGCAATAAAGCTGAAAGGTGGGGGTGGAGGGAATAGGGGCAGACAGAGCTGGAGTGGGGTTTGGTTGAGTTGTTCTTTTTAATTCCAGCTCAGTTTCCCAGTTCACATTGTGGTTCCACTAACATCTGTGCTGATCTGGGGAAGGGGAGAGAACTTCTACAACTACTACAATTAAAGAATCATGATGTGGTGGCTTCTAAACATATTTTTCAATGCCTCGTGTGATCTTTTCCATATTACATTTGTAAATTAATTTTGTGTGAACTATTGTGTCTGTTTTCAAGTGCACAGTACCTTGATTTGAAATGTAGGTATGATTTCTAACTTTAAGAGTAGTTTGAGTACAGTTCAGCAAAATACAGTAGTTCTAGGGACATGAGGGATTTCTTTCACCTGTTTAGAACGTGGTAAAACAGTGATGTAAATATTTGACTTAAATACGTTGATATTTCTGATGTTTAAGTAGTGTTGAAGTTTGGATGTTTAAGTTCTTAGTTTTGTTTTATGTGAGGATGAAGAGGAAGCTGGATTGCTGGAGCTCTTGAAATCACAAATTTGTGATAATGCTGCTTTATATGCTCAAAAATATGATGAAGAATTCCAGCCCTACCTGCCACGTTTCGTAACAGCAATCTGGAATCTGTTAGTCACAACAGGCCAGGAAGTGAAGTATGACTTGGTGAGTTGCTAAAATCTTGTCAAGTTTAATAATAAATGATAAATTACAAGTGGATCAGTCATGCTAAAGCTTTGTGTTCTGTTTGTGGTGCTGCAGCTTGTCAGTAATGCAATCCAGTTTCTGGCCTCAGTTTGTGAGAGACCACATTACAAGCATCTGTTTGAAGACCAGAATACATTGACAAGCATCTGTGAAAAAGTTATTGTTCCCAATATGGAATTTAGAGGTAACTTTTTGAGAGTTAAATTTTGAAAAACACAACAAAAATTTAACTAATTATCATGACATGTTGCTTTGCCCGACTAAGAATTGAGGATTCCCTCTTGTGTACCTTAGTGCTAGATTCAAACCCAAGTTTCTGCAGCAGATTGCTGTCCTATGGGCTTTGTAGAATTGCATGAATATGCCTAACTTTACATGTTGAAATCCCAGTGGAGGAAGTCTAGGTCATGTGCCACCAATAAATTTCTACAATTAAAGTGAGTATCTGAATAATTCAAGGAGCCTAAATAGACAGGAATATCAGGCCTACCAAATTGTAATGTTTAGTTCTCCAGGTTTTGATGGCTCATATTGATCCTATATTTAAAATGCAGTGAAAATATATTGTAGTGATAAGAAGCTTCTCTCTCTTAAGTCTATGACTGAAAGCCTCTTCAGATACATCTGTTGTTGAATATGTGTTAGAGGTTTTTCTTTGAATCCATGCATCAGCCCATGGATATGAAAGACTCATTTGTGGGACAGAAGCTAAACAGACTAGTCTGGCTGGATATTTCCTGTTAATATTAATGATATAGAAAGGTCCTTGGAAAAAATAGCAAGTTGATAATGATACATGCTTTTACCATAAAAACCAGAGACTTCAGTACTTCAACTTCCATGTATTTTATATTTTCAGCGGCTGATGAAGAAGCATTTGAAGATAATTCTGAAGAGTATATAAGAAGGGATTTGGAAGGATCTGGTAATCCACAGATTTATACTAAGAATACTTGGTCTTTAAATATAGCTCTAAAGAGCTGAAGCAATTTACTGAAGCTTTTATAACTTCATTTTGAAATGGAGAAGGTTTCCACACACCACCCCCATCTGAATTTTATCCAGTCTGTGATCAAGCCTGCTGTCACGATATGCTCATCAGTGTCTTTGTGGTTTGAACAATGTTTTTATAGGGCTTTTTCCTTAATTGGATTGGTATGTCTTCTGCACTGCCCACATTCTCATTTCAGCAAATACAGCCTGTAAGTCAATGCTGAGTAGTAGCCAGTTGTGTATTAGGTCCTATGTGTGGAGTTTTAAATAACAGGGAGACACTCTTGATGTTTAAACTGAAATTGTGCCTGGGGTTGCACACAAGCTGTGCTCAGGCCAGCTGGCCAGCAGCCAGGCTGGGACGTGGCATGTGTTCAGAGCAGTGCCTGCCTGGGGCACGGCTGTGCCAGCCCAGCTGCTGCAGTGCTGGGGGAGGCTGAGCTCTGCAGCCAGCCCAGAGCCCGAGTGAGCCAAGCCTGCCTCTGTGACAGCTCTGGGCCACCAGCAGTTCACTGACAGGCACTTTTGAAGTGATGGCATTTCATGATAGATTGAAGAAATTACTGTATGCTTGCAGCAATTTTCCACAGAATTGGAGGAAGCATTTTTGAACCTTTTTCAGGAAAACATCATTGTTATCCAGGATTGGCTACACTTTAGGTATTTGTGAAGTTTTTTACAAAAATGACCTGTCAGGTGTGGTGGGCCAACAGCTGGCTTGTGCTTCAGCCTGCTGCAGTCTGATGGGGGAGAGAGTGGGAGGGGTGAAAGTGAGAAGACTCATGGATAAAGACAGTGTAAGTGAAAGAAAGCATAAGGAAAGGGGAGAGAAGTTACTGACTCACCACTGCCCACAGGCAGACTTTGGCCCAGCCTGTCTTTGAGCAATGGCTACTTCTTCTCCCAGACCCCCTCCCCTCAGTTTTTATTGCTGAGCATGTCATACAGCATGGAATGCCCTCCTGGTCAGTTTGGATTAGTTGCCCTAATTAGTTGTCCCCTCCCAGCTCCTTGCCTGCCCCAAACGACTTGCTGGGAAGGCAAAGCAGGAGGAAGAGGAAGCCCTGACACTGCCACAGTGCTCTTCAGCAGCAGCCAAACCCTGGGTGTTAGCAGCAGCTTTAGTCATTGGTACCAAACATGGCACCAAATGGGCCACAAGGGAGAAAATGAACTCCCAGCCAGAGCCAGTACTTTGGGTGCATAATGGCAAGGCAGTGCCAGCCCCCTTGCCTGCCTGCTGCCACTGCTCAGGGGCAGGTGTCCCTTCTCCTTGGTGTACAGGGAGTTCACTTGTAACGGTAAATCAAAGGCTTACAGGTGTTCTTACACAGAGTGTGGAGGGTTGCAATAATTAACATGGGCTGTGGCTGTAACGTGAGAAGCTGTTACTGTTTGATTATTATGTTTATTAATATGAAAAGCTGTCTGCTTTCTCATATCCTAAGAATCTTTGGTTCTCATGCAGATATTGACACCAGGCGCAGAGCAGCTTGTGATCTGGTCAGAGGCTTGTGCAAATTTTTTGAAGGACCTGTGACAGGGATTTTTTCTGGATATGTTAATTCTATGCTGCAAGAATATGCAAAGAATCCATCTGTTAACTGGAAGCACAAAGATGCAGCTATTTACCTTGTAACGTCTTTGGCATCCAAAGCTCAAACGCAGAAGGTACTTGTACATTGTATTCATTGTAATCTGCCTGCATTCAGGTGTTACAGTGCAGATCTGCCCTGCAGCTGCTTCAGAAAGGGAGTGTCTGTGTGTGCAGTAGTTGATGAGATGAAAAGGTGCCCTTTATTTAATCCTGTCACAGCTGGTGGTGTCTGACCTTCGGGTAGATGGGGCACAGTGTGGATCTAGGCAGACAAAGAAACAAAACTGCCTCAGCTCTGGGACCTCTGAGCTCTGAGTGCTCCTGAGGCAGTCTGGAAGCCATGGAAGGGAAATAGAGCTTTACAGAAGATGATCAGATGTGTTAAGCAGACTAAAAGGAATTTAAATGACTCTTGGAGTTCTTGTCATGATACTTCCCAATGTTTCCTGCTAGTTGAGTGTTTGATCTGTGAATGACGTGTGAATGCTAATGATGGCTGGAAATGGATGTCATTACTTGCTGTGAGAAAGTAACTGGTAGGCTGGGGACTCTGAAAAGAAACACAGCTGGGCTAACCTGTATTTGGAAACAGGAGCATTGTATCAAATGTCCTATGGGACAACTTCAGATGTACTACTAGATACTTTAAATTCTCTTACAGTTCAAATCTCAGTGTCTTTACAAGACAGATTTGAGGCAAACATAGTAAAAAGTGTACAACATTTAATGCAATTTTGCTGAAGGTTCTCAGTCTTTTCCTGAAGCCAGGTGTATATTGGTGCCCAGCAGTTGTTAGTGATGTGTATCAGGAACCAGTCTGGTAGCATTTGGGAAACTGCAAAGTTTGTGTCTTTTTCTATGCTATTTAATGGCAAATATGGATTAATTTAGAACACTTCATTGAAAAATCTTCATCCAAAAATCCTAGTTTAAAAAGAGGTTGCATTTTTGTAAGAGAAAACTAATAGTAATTTCTTAAAATGAGTAAGAAAACTAGCAGTTTATATCTCAGCATATAAAAATAAGAGTTGTTTTTTGCTTCTTCCAGCATGGAATAACACAGGCCAATGAACTCGTTAATCTGACAGAATTCTTTGTGAATCACATTCAACCTGACTTAAAGTCTGCTACTGGTAAGTTAATGTTCATTTTGATACGGTGTTTTTGTGATATATCATAACCTTGACAGCAACCATTGTTTGTGAAGCTTCAAGCACTCCTTTATCAGCAGAATCTCTGAGACAGGCTGTTAACATCTGGCACAGAGTAATCCATTTTTGTTTGGCCAGCAGTGAAGGAGCTGTTACAGCAAGGTGGATTGCCACCTTTCCACCTGCTCTCTGCAAGAGCAGGGCATGTATGCACACATTGCTATCAGCTACATGCTTAAACTTGTTGAATCAAAGTAATTTGATTTCTGTGTTTGAGACCTTATGGTAAACTTCTGTGCTCTACAAAACCCTGAGAAATTAAAAATTCTGAGGCCAGGTCATGGGCTGTACAACCCCTATTGATGAGGTTGTGGATGTCTAGATTTAAACCACATAGTTTATTTTATACTTCAACAATTATCTTACAACTGAAGCATAGTGAGTTGTCTCGAAATGTGTAATTGAAGGCTGCTAAGATTGAAACCAGAAGATGAAATTTCATCTGAGCTGGGCTGTACTTTTAATGATACTGGGGTGTGATTTGTACCTAAAACTGATATTCTAACAGTGCCCATACCAAAGTGCAGGAGCTAAGAAATGTAGAAAAACATTGTCTGTATTATTTTCTACAGGGGAAAATTATTACTTAGTGTCAAGTGTCACCTGTATATATAGTACATGTTCAGTAATCACGTTTGTATGAGAAGTATCAATGATGTTTGCATATTTTTCTATTTCAGTGAATGAATTCCCTGTGCTAAAAGCAGATGGTATCAAATATATCATGATTTTTAGAAACCAAGTAAGTTTTTCTTTTACTCTTATGGAAAAACATATTGTAGGTTGTTACTTTATACTTGCCAAGCCTAATTTATTGCACTTGGCCATATGCTAACTCAACAGGTGTTTGATAGTCATAACAACAGTTCATGCTGAATTTTTAGTTTAGAAAGTAAATGATGTTGTTATAAATACCAGTTAAGATGGAGTCTATGTGCTGTCCATATGCTGTGGGAGCACTGAATGTCTTAACTGCTTAATTCTGTGACACACTCAGATGTTTCCAAGTCAGTGTTAGTCCAAATAGCCTTTATTGCTTCTGTCATTGCACTAGTTGTTAGAGTCCAGCAGCAGTTTTGTCCTTTACCTGTTCTGATTCATGAGATGGGGTGAGAAAATATGTTGCATATTATTCTAAATTCTAGATTACCTTTATTCATTTCTTATGAAATACGTGTAGTTTTGGTTTTTTAAACCTTGATATTTTTAATTACCTATTAAGGCAAAGTAAAATGGAAAGGGAAATGTACATTAGGATTATCTGCACTTACTGCTAATCCAATGTACCATTGGTGTTCAGGAGGAGTATATGAACAATGACAGAAGTAGGTACCTCCTGGTTGTCAGGATGTGAAGTAGCAGCAGGAGGAGCCTCCCAAGATACTCCCTCTGCCAAGCTCTGCATGTCACTGATGCACTTGGTGGTGCTCTAGAGTTGAACCATCTGTATCTTTTAATGTACTTATGATTTGTTGCTATACTTCTTTAGGTACCAAAAGAACAACTGCTGGTGTCTATTCCTCTCTTAATCAATCATCTCCAAGCAGAAAGTATTGTGGTCCATACCTACGCAGCCCATGCTCTTGAAAGACTGTTTACCATGAGAGGGACAAATAATGCTACTCTGTAAGTTTTCAAGCAGAAATAAATTCATTGCTACATAGGTTTTGTGTATTAAGGGTGAGAAATACCTGTAGGGGATCCTTTGTGCCATATATTACAGTATTGTATAAGGCTTGAAGTTTGTGACTGTCTTTCATCATTAAAGAGCTGTGTTTCACTTAACAGCATTACAGCTGCAGAAATGGCTCCGTTTGTAGAAGTGCTGTTAACAAACCTTTTCAAAGCTCTGACGCTTCCTGGCTCATCTGAAAATGAATACATTATGAAAGGTAAAGGCCTAATGAGTCCCACAATATAAGAATAACTTGGTTAGCTTGAGGTAAAGGCTTACAGTTACAGGTTCCTGACATCTTTATTTGCAAAACCTGTTTTATGCAAATGTGTTGAAGAGCCTGCAGTTACTTTTTAGGCTGTATCAAGTCATCTTTGACTAAACTTTTGGTACCAGAGAGAAACACTAAACATAATGGTAATGTGGGAAATGATTTCCCAAATGGTAGTCGTGGAGTCAGGAGAGCTACCTGGACAGTGTCAGGGGAGGATCTGAGCAGTCTGGTGCTGGGGAGACGTGGTCATGGCTAGTGAGAGGATAGATCTGGTCATGGCTAAGAGGATGTGAGATCTGACACTTGCCCAGGACAAGTGATGGCCTTTGTAAAGTTTCTTAATCTGCTGTGTTCATCTCTAAAATGGAAATAAGGAGGCTTTGTTTTATGCTTTTTCATGATTATAGATTGAATGTTCTTGCAGCAGGTGCCCTTTTTGTTCTGTACCTTATTTTTTGGGATCCTATTTTAACTGTAAAAGGTAAAGGATTTAGGCATATGTCGAGTGGCAGAAGTGTATTTTGTCTTCAGAAGCTAAGATTTTCCATTTATTTGCAGCCATCATGAGAAGTTTTTCTCTGCTACAGGAGTCTATAATTCCATACATCCCTTCTGTCATCACACAGCTCACACAGAAACTGCTGGCTGTCAGTAAGGTAAAGAAACAGAGCAAAAGGGTCACCTTTCACCTTTTAGAGCAGTCCTGCTGAGGACTTATGTGTACCTAGGTGGTGGTGTTCTGTTAAAATACTCTAAATAGTTCAATATTTTCTGATGCAACTAATTTGAAACATCATTCCAGTGAGGTACTGCCTTCCTTTTAGAACATATTCTCAGATCATTCTCCCTGCTCTCATCTGAAATTTAGAAGCAGCATATGAACTGTTTCTGTAATGCTAGTTTGTTGTAGTATAAATGCTTGCTTGTGAAGAGGCCACCAATACAATAATCTGTTTTTATCACAACTCCTGTATTCTTTGCCCATGAAACTTCTGAAGCTAATAATAATTGGCATTGAAATGTGGGATTTAATTAAATAAATTACCCTTCTGCTTTTGGTGGGTAAAATTCTCTTAGTTTTTTATTTAAATGTGCCAAATTCTTAACCCATTGACAATAGGGAATGCCTTAGAATATATTCATTGACTGTCCAGAAAACTCCTTCTCTGTACAGTTTAAACTCAGCTGCAGTTTCTAAGGAGTATTCAATAGAGAATTGACTGGACACTTAGAAGATTGAAAAATAATCTTTTTGTGGTTTTTGTTCTGTGATATTTTAACTGTTTACTAGCTTATATAGAGCTTCTGAAAAACACTTGCTACAAAAAAACTCTCTCCTTTATGCCTTATGTTTGCTTTTATCTATGGGATTAATTTCATAAGCATATTAATGCATAAGTTACAAGTATCCCTAGTCCAAAATGCTACTTCAGTCTTCAGTTGAAATAAAAAATATATTTAGCAGAGTAAGTAACTTGTGTGCAAGTTTGGGTTGATCTATCTGTTTATAACTTGTTTTCAGAATCCCAGCAAACCTCACTTTAACCATTATATGTTTGAGTCCATCTGCTTGTCGATAAGGATAACGTGCAAGGCAAACCCAGAGGCAGTGGGGAGCTTTGAGGAGGCTTTGTTCCTGGTGTTCACAGAGATCCTGCAGAATGATGTGCAAGGTAAGGACAGTCCCTGGGTGCCTGGGCCCTCACTGGGGCTGGCTGCTAGGATTTATGGCAGGTTTTTTGTAGCACAGGAAATTCAAGGGGAGAAACAACATTTTCACAGTCTGAAAGTGTTTAGATTGTTCCATAGGGTATGTGAACAGCATTCACTTATTTTAAATTGCATTTTTAAAATATCTAGCAATCACTACTCCAAAGCCTCTTAATATTATTCTTAATTCTCTTGCCTTGTTGTTAGTAGGTTTTTTTTTTGTGTTCTGAAACGTTAACGGGTAGAGGAAATTGAAAGTGTGTGTATGCAATGCTTGCTAATTTTTGGAATAATTACGTTTGGGAAGATATGTTTCTTCAGAGTTTTATTTATTGAAATCTTAGTGATAATATTAAATTGTGGGTTCAATCCATAGATGTGTGGTTTCTGGGAACTGACAGGGATCATGTTGTCTGACTCCGTAAATGTCATTGTTTCTCTTCCAGAGTTCATTCCCTACGTGTTTCAAGTGATGTCTCTACTCCTAGAAATGCATAAAAATGAAATCCCATCATCCTATATGGCGTTGTTTCCCCATCTGCTCCAGCCAGTTCTCTGGGAAAGGACAGGGAACATTCCCCCTCTGGTCAGGCTGCTGCAGGCTTACCTGGAGCGGGGCGCCAGCACCATCGCCAGCGCTGCCGCCGACAAGATCGTGAGTCCTGGGCAGAGCCACGGCCTCCAGACGTGGTGATCCGGGGTTACAGACCCTGAGGAGCTCCAGCAAACAGCTGCATTGGTGCACAGTTTGGTGCTTACATACAAAGACAAACCAATACTCAGAATGTAGCTTTTTGGGTGCTTTTCCATTATGTGGATAAGATGAATTCTAGGCTATCGTGCTTTTGTCAACTGAGATGAAAAATTCTTGCTCTTAGTTCTTGTAAGCAGATAAGTTTCCATAGTTTTCCTGTCTTGTTAAACATGTGGATAATTAGAGCTCTCAGGTTCTGTTCAGAACAGTCTTTAGAAGAGTGAGTGAGAAGAAACCAAAATGTGTCTTCCTTGACCTGAACTGTGAAAACTGAACCTGGCTTAGCTTACGAGGGCTTTTGCCTTGGCTTAGATGGTAATGGTCAATTTTCTGGTAGGTCACATATGAAGAATTGTTGTCTAGGGTTTTATATCTGCTTTTCTTGCAGCCTGGGTTGTTAGGTGTGTTCCAGAAGTTGATTGCCTCTAAAGCTAATGATCATCAAGGATTCTATCTTCTAAACAGCATCATCGAGCATATGCCTCCGTGAGTATGAGCTGAAATTACACTTAAAGCTAACTTCTGTAGACTTTAATTATGAAGTGATAAGCATGCCAAATGTTAACTTTTACTGAAAACTTCACATTTTTCAGTCAAACAGATTTGAACAATTTTGTACATGTTTTCTGTGAAGTGGCATCAGTAAAATCCTGGTGTGAATTGAATAACTATCCTTTTAAATTTCCAGTGAATCAGTTGACCAGTACAGGAAACAGATCTTCATTCTGCTATTCCAAAGACTTCAAAATTCCAAAACAACAAAATTTATCAAAAGTAAGTTCCTTGCTCTGTGGAAAGCTCTGGTGACAGAGGTGCAGCTGCACAGAACAGATGTCTTGTCGCACTGGGTAGTGGTGACTCCAAGGACTTGCTCCAAATTATTTGTCAAGAGGGGTGTATGGGGCAGTCAGCATAGCAGGTGACACTTCATTAAAATTCAGGGAATGGAATTAAAATAATGGACAAGACTCGTGTATTTCTCTTCCTTTCCCAGTGTGTGATGTCATTATCTGAAAATGTCTCCATTTAATCTCCAGCCAATAGCAGCAAACTTTCCTCTCATGCAGCACAGCAACACTGACCACGTGTCCTGTAGTTACCTGTAGTTGTGTGTTAGTCCTGTGAAATACTCCATGCTTTTGTGTCATTTTGGCCTTGGTGTGGCTAAAATTATTGGTAAGGTTTTATGTTAAACTGGCAAAGCTGTGACAGATTATTGGAATACATATTCTGGTTATTCATGCTGTCACAAGAAGATTGTCATACTTATTAAATTATTTTAATGATACTGTCACTACACAAATTATGCGATGTCCATTATTTAACCCTATAATAATCTGGTTAATGTAACCTGATAGGAAAAGAATTATAGAGTTGCTTATAATGTTCTTCCACAAACAAAGTTGAAGTGGTGCCTTTAATATACTGTACCTGTGCAAAGGGGCTCATAGCTCACCTCAGAATCTGCATTGTGGGAAGTTTTCTGCTAAAAGTAGAGGGTTTTTTTAAGAGTTTCTTTGGTTCTTGATCTGAAAAAAATTGCAAATGGCTTTTCTAATGCCTTTTTATAACTGCTGTAAGGGTAAAAAGGAGTGACTCTTTTTGTACCACCTTGTTTTTGTGTCATGGTATGTGAAAAGATCAGTTTTTAGGCAAAGTTCATGGCAGCAAGTTCACATACTTCACTTAAACTGAACATGTATAACGACTGCCATTTCTATCCCCTTGAAAAACTTGCTGGAATGTATTTTGCTGCTGACTCTAAGCTATCCTTTTGTTTTCACACTGAGTTTGACTTTTTTCTTGTTACAGGTTTCCTTGTCTTCGTTAACTTGTATTGTGTAAGATATGGGGCATTAGCTCTGCAAGAAATATTTGACAGCATACAGCCAAAGTTAGTATGTTTTGTTTGTTTGGGTTATATTTAATACTGCTGTGTTATCTTTTGAAGTAAGAAAGAGTTGTTCAGCTAGACTGTCAGACTACATTTATCACTAATTTGACTGGCCAAATATTTCTCTTAATGTGATTTGTTTATTTGTCTAGAAAGTCTTCTTTTTCTGAATTTTTGATCACAGTTTCTCACTGATAGTTCAAGTTACTAACCTAGGATTTTAAAAAGGAAAGATTGATGTTTTTAGTCATTATCCTTTGTGAAAAGTTTGTATGTGCAAATGTCTACTGCAACAGGGCAGCATCTTAACAAATTATCTGGTTGTCTCTATTTCCTGTTTCATGTTGTTTCTGGTTCTCTTTTGTCACCATAAGGCTGATAAGGCTTTCTAATATTTTTTCTCTCAATGCCACCATAGGATGTTTGGAATGGTGTTGGAGAAAATTATAATTCCTGAAATCCAGAAAGTGTCTGGACAAGTTGAAAAGAAAATATGTGCTGTTGGCATTACAAAAATATTAACAGAATGTCCTCCCATGATGGACACTGAGTACACCAAGCTGTGGTAGGTACCACACTTCTTCAGGCTGTGCTAATGAGGCTGTTTGAGTTATTGAAAATGTGAGCTCAGACCAAAATACCCCCTTGAAGAAAACTCCTTTGTGATCTCAGGCCCACAAGGCTGTTTTAGGCTTTTCATACTGCTTCTCTTTCTCAACAAATGAAACTGTGTTTTCAAAGACGATGACAGAACTGGTTTGAGATGTTTTTGATAGCACGGATTTGGCTAGCTGGAACTGCATTTAGGGAAATACACTACTTCCCTCCAGCTTGTGTTCTCTGAAAAGCTGGACCCAGTTTTGACTTATAACTCTTCTAGTCAGGAGACCTGAGCATATGCATAACCTGACAGAGAAACTGTCATGTCTTAGCTTGAGAGTGGACTTGTGGGGAAAGCTACCAGGGAAGTTTGATTGTCAACCAGTCCAGTAGTCTAGCATGCCAGGTAGTTTAAATTTGATGACAATCACTGGATCCCAGACTAGATCCCTGAACTAGAACTTTTTTTAATGTACTTAGAGAAAAGTTGTGATCTGGAAAATCATTGCTCTTTTTGGGTATGTTTCATGACAGTTTGACCTGATAAATACATCCATTGCTCAAGCTGTTGATAGGCACATTATGCCTGTAAAATATTCAGACCCACAGTTTCTGGTCCAATGTACCTTGGGCATTTACAATTTCAGCCAAGCAAGTACCTGCAAAGGCTAAATTGTAAGGGGTTCCAAATAACTTGAGCATCCTTGTAAACTACAGCCTGTCCTAACATATTTGAAGCACTCCAATTCTGCCTCCCCTCTTTGCTGCCAGGATTCCCTTGCTGCAGGCCCTCATTGGCCTCTTTGAGTTGCCTGAGGATGACACGATCCCTGACGAGGAGCACTTCATTGACATAGAAGATACTCCAGGCTATCAGACTGCATTCTCTCAGCTAGCCTTTGCTGGGAAGAAAGAACACGATCCTGTAGGGCAAATGGTGAACAACCCTAGGATCCACCTGGCACAGTCTCTCCACAAACTGTCCACAGCGTGCCCAGGCAGGGTAGGTGACCTGTACACTTGCATGCTGATTCTGCAGAGGAGAAATGCCTTTGTGAGAATGGGTCTCTTTGCTGATGTTTGATAATCAGCAAAATTAAGTAGGTCATAACTGGAATGCAAGATCGTGCTGTGTTTTTTTCTTTATTGGAATATAGCTTTTGTAAGTTTTTTCCTTAGAAAGAAAAGCCTTATTTTCACAGCACTTAATTTTGCAATAAGCTTAAATATGCCATTTTTAAAAAGAAAATTTATACACTTGATAGTCTATAACTAATACATGTCTCGAGTTCAATTGGTTGCATGTACTTGGGGAATTCAGGCAGCTCATATAAAATTAGACAAGGTGAGTGTACAGTTAACTATTTCAGCCCATAGCATCTTTGTTTTGCCCAAGATTGTGATGAGTAAAGATTGCCTGAGGGATCAGCCCCTTTCCTGTGGATAGCTCTTGCAGTGTGTGTGATGGCAGGAGGCAGCAGGGCGTTCACGTTTCACTCCTGACACCTCTGCCCCACCCTGTGCTTTCAGGTTCTGTCCATGCTGAGCACCAGCCTGAACGCAGAGGCGTTGCAGTATCTCCAAGGATACCTCCAAGCTGCAAGTGTGAGTCTGCTCTGAGCTGCAGAGGCTCCACAAGCAGGGTCAAAAGCTGGTTTGTCATGCAGAAGGTCAACACTGACTTTTTTATAGCAGAACTCAAACAAAATGAAAAAGCTGCTTGAAATTGTATTGCAGATTCCATCTTGTAAAAGATAAGTGTGGCTTTAAGCTGAAACTGAAGAATTTGATGGTTTGTGTACTCATAGATAAAGGTGGCTAACTTCTATTCCCAGTTTAATCTCAAAGGGAATAGTCATAGCAGTTTGTTACAGGATTGATTTGAAATCTGCATCTGCAGTGTTTGGATAATATTTGGAAACGTGTGGAGAGCCCTGGCTGTAGAAACTCACTTCAGTCACTAAAATTCCTTTTCATTTTAATGTTGTCCTTTGTATTTCTTTTGTCTTTCCTTAAACTTTATCTAAATTGTGAATAAATAAGTACTTGTTTAAAATGCCTGTTACTGTGCACTTACTGTTTGAGAAGAATGTAGTTGTTTTAAAAAAAGATGTTTTACATTTAGGATAGAATATGAAATAGTGGGACTGTGAGGGTTGTTCTTTATATAATCGTTTAGGTACATTGTCAGATCATACAGAGCAAATCTAAAACTTTGGGAGAAGAGCATGTGAGGGCAGGTGCTCTTCTTAGGAGCAGGGATCAGGCTCCAGGTGGGGTTTTCCTGCTGTATTAATGAAAACTGAAGCAGTGATGTTGGAGTTAGGTTTAACTCGGGTGTTCTCCCGAGGTTAGGTTCGTGTGTTCTCAGGGAGCACCAAGCTCCCAGACCGGGCTTTCAGAGGCTCAGCTCAAGTCCCGCTGTGGCTGCGCTCCCTCCTGCTTCGGCCCCGCGGGGTGACCGCCCCGGCGCCGGCTGCCCCCGCTCGTCTCACGTTTTTTTTTCCCGGAACGCGCAGAGGCGAGGACAAGACCGGTATTTGATGGAGCGCGGCCGCTCTCCGTGCAGGGAAAGGCCGGGCGGGCACCGGGGCTGGGGGCGGAACTGCCGGGGCGGGGCCGGAAGCGACGGCGGACGCAGCTGCACCGCCCGGCCCCGGCCCCGCGCGGGGCACGCCGGGAGCTGTAGTTTCCCGCTCTGCGGCTCGCGCGGAGCGTGCCGGGAGTCGTAGTCGCCGCGGAGGAGGCGGTGCTCCCGGCAGCGCTGCGCGCCCACTGGCCAGGAGCGCGGTGGGGGGCGGTGCATCTG
>VZTT01007545.1:31477-34696 GCA_013400855.1 Buphagus erythrorhynchus | reverse complement strand
CTTTTGCATCTTTCCTCAGAAATAAATATTCCTATACCTCAAATAATGTCTGTAATTCATGTCTAAAGCCATTCCATACTTGTTATATGATATCATGTGTATCTTAATGGAAATAGCACATATAAACCCACATAATTTTAAAAAGTAATTTTAGTACTGTTTTCCACATTTTTGTAGCTCGGAAAAATGTCTCTCTCCTAGGTAATCATTGTTATCCTGCAGGTTTCTGCCTGCCATTTTACTGGAACATTGTGTATGTTTTAGCAACCTGGGCATTTCACCTCTCCTTCATATTTTTTCTTTTGTTATATATCTATACCTCAAAAATGCATCGGTTTGTTTGGATATCTTCTGCTTTGAAATCTCAGGTTTTGTGTGCAATTTTGTCTAAGTGAACAACTGTAAAACCCCAGTGCCAGTTTACACTAATAGAAAGAACATAAGCTATCTTTAACATAAACTGTTTTTACATGCAAATTCAGTAAACTGAGCAGTTCATTTCTAACTAACAGTCCATAGCCTGACCTTGCCCCCCGCCCCCCCACAACCCAATATACTTTTCAGTCTTGCTCTTAGTTCTCCAAATTACCACCTTGCAGTTAACTACATGGTGTTGTCTCTACTGTGATGAATTTATGGTTTTTCTGCAAGATTGGATTTTCACAATAACCTCAGGAATTTCACCATTTAGAGTCATTACCACTCTTAGTAAGTTCATATCTGATGCCATTCAGTTGTCATTACTTAAATGAATTTCATGATGAATTTATGGATTACAGTTTCCCAATACTGGCTAATGAATCTATGGATTATGGTTTCTCTGTACAGGCTATATCCAGCACTTTCCTTTGTTCAGAATATCCCAGCTTACTTGGAGTAGGGGTGATTTGTGATGTGAATAATTCTACCTACACCCTGATATTGAACAAAATTATATTAGAGGCTCAACTGTAAGTATTTTTGAACCAACATCTTTTACAATATGAAAGATCAAGGTAGAAAACAGACCCACCATTTATGTGTGCCAAATCCACAAAAGTTTTAAGTATCAAGAAATGTTCATTGAAATTTTGTTAAGGTGTGAAATATTTGACTAGTCAAATGCATCCACCATTATCGTTCAGCTAGATTCTGAGACTCTTTTTATTTCCCTCAATACTGATCACTCATTGCTCGTCTCTTGGCCAATGTGGCTGAATATGCACCACATGGGTCCCTGCCTGCTTAAGGGTTGGTATTTCTATGCATACACATATCTAGAGAAGAAGTAATTTTGAAGACTCCATTCTGATATCAAATTATCCTATAAAAATGTCACGATCAGTAAGATCTAACATTATCCCTGGTTTCCAACTTCCAATAGTGGTATTTTCTTTCAATAATGCCTACTTCCATAAAATTTAAAATAAACATAATGTATGTTTGAAATTATGTGGCTCAGAGCACAAACAATAAAGTGTGCAAAATCCTTTTTTGGATATGTGACCGCTGTTAGTCAGTAATCACAAAGACTTAACAAACATAAGGTGTCAAAACCTGACTGCTTTATTTGCAGCACACATACTGTGCAGTGTAAGAACACTTACAAGCAGATATTGGTAGGACACAATTACAGAAGTTGAAAAAAAAATAAATTTCCTTATGTGTAGGTATGAACCTGCCTGTAGACTATAGAGGAAAGCATAACTTCTGAATTTGTTTCTGAGAAAAGAAAACTCATGGTCCAAAAGTAGGATAAGTTACAGATATTAAATGGGAGCTATGAAGCAAACATATACTGAATTTCTTTCCTAGCAAAAAAGAGTCTAGATTTATAGTAAATTTACTTTCCTTCATGGCTTGAAAACTGCATTACCTAAAAAAATTAAGTTAGATGGAGAGGAATAAATTTAATCAAAACACTGTTAGATAAAATAACCTGGATTTACGAGTCTGCAGTAGCTACTGCCAAAACAAAGCTGTTGTGATTTACCAAAGCTAACAACATTCATTGTTTAAAAATCCAAAGGTAAAAATCTAACAAAACTTTACTAAATTATCTATAATATTTAATGTGCCAAACTACTTTGCTGCACTGAATTTATCTAGTAGATTGTTTAAGACTATGTTCTTACTGTCTAAAAAGCCCTGAAACGAAGAAAAATTTACCATGGATTTGTAAAGGGTCATGAAGTTAAAGACAATGCTCACCCCCACTGTAACTGTATAAAATTATGCATAACCCTGGAACAATTTAACTACAGAAGTGAGAAATTTGGATTGTTTATAATGGGATCATGACTTGGCTGCTTAGCTTCTACTGGATTTTGGACTAAGAATAGCTGTTGTAAAATAGCTCAGAAGATCCCACAGTGGAAGAGATTTCATTTGGGCATTAGCATTGATAACTGTAAAAATAAGAATATATGGAATCAAAGATGCTACAGTTTCTCTCAACGTATCCTAAAATTATCATTGTTCCAAAAAAATCACATTCCAGACCAATTTGATCTGTTTCTTGTAGCATATAGAATAAATGACAAAGTACATTAGGTGATTTTATAAGTGTTAAAAGTGAGAGCTGTGCTAATCAATTCCTTTTATTTGTTCTTTCTTTTGCCTTTATCTTGAACACAAGAATATAAAATAAATCATAGTAACTATGTTTCTCAGAAGTTAGTATCATTTACTTTCAATAGGCTCAGTAACACTATTTAAAACTTGAAAGCTAATAAACATGGATTTGTAGAATTAAAAATATTGAACAGTTGGAGAAATAGCTACTCACAAAATTAAAGTTTTATAGCCCAAAGTTGAAGACTGTGTTCCACAGTTTAAATATTTCATACTGGATGTTTTCAGACTACTACAGTGTGAAGTTTGATTTTGACTTTTTAAGTTTGTACTAAAAGGCTATCCCATATCTACCTACAGTCTTTAATATGATTAACACAAGCTTTCTGTATGACATGCATTAAAGGAAGCTTGAACTTGAAAATATGCTCTGATATTGCAGCATAAAGTCAGCAGATGTTACTGCCTAAAAGTAAACCCAGTATAGTTTCTGGATAGCAACTGCCATACAAGTCAACTAATATTTGAGTAATTTTCTATTCCAAAACTATAGTGTACCAGAAGTTGTTTCTGACTATGCTTTTTTTATACCTCCTCAAGGTAGGAGTCAGTCTTGACATCTGCAAGCCAAGATACCAGGGTTTGTATTTTTTTTTTTCTGTCCAA
>VZTT01007545.1:18977-26477 GCA_013400855.1 Buphagus erythrorhynchus | reverse complement strand
TTCATTCCCCAGGGCAGTCTCCATCTGGCACCTATCATCAGAATGAAATTCACTTTAAAAAAAAGAAAAAAGGAAGCTCTGTTATGATAGCACAACTATGTCTTTTCATTCAATGTTCTACAAAACTTTGAAAGGTAATGTGCTTTGAGAAGATACAGTTAATGAAATAATTAATCCTAATCACCTATGCTGAACTAGATTAGGACTGTGTTTCAGTCCTGCCACGTCATCACCCAATAGATGTCCGGTCCAGGAAGGGAGTAGCCAGGTGAGGCTCTTCAGGAGCATTCCCACAGAGAGTTTATGGCTCTGTGCAAGAGCCTGACCATAAAAAGCCTTATCTTTGTGCCTGGGGTGGATGAGGATCACCATCACCGCTGCAGGTGGCACTGCTGGCCCTGGGCTGCCCCTGACTGTGCTGGGGACTGTGCAGGCACAGAGTCCAGGGCTCTCTGGCACTGACCTGCTGCTGCTGCAGCGGTGACCAGCTCTGACCTGAAACATCAGCACGCAGGGGCACAGAGCACCCAGGGAACAAACAAGTGAATGGATTTTTTGAGCTGCCCTGCAGCTAGCTGAGCAATTTACCCTGGTAAAAAATGTAAAATATAACAGAGTCAGAGAGACAGCATATCCACTTTACCTGGTGATAAACAAATAGAGATGATGAAGTTAGATGACTCATTCAGAGTGGTCATATCCTATTAATAACTGAAAACCAAGGAGTGTCTGGGACAAACTGCCTGGGAAATGCTTCAGGAGCTGGAAGCAACAAACCTTTCACACAGTAGCAATATTGTCAGGCTTTTCCCAGTGTGACCATGAGTAAAATTGTTCACTGGAGGCAGACATTCCTTTTGGCCAGTTCTGCCTTTTGTGATCTCTGCCCCCCACAGAGCTGAATCGATACCAAGTAATATCATCCTTTGTATCTCTGCTGTTTTGTGTATATAAAGAAGATAGAATTGTGTAATTTTGACATGAACAAGGTTTTAGTCTGTAGTATGATGAATTAAACATAACTGACTTACAACAAGCCAAGAGCTTTAAGCAGTCAAGTCTGATCTGCTCGAAACCTCATATTATTAAGCATTGGTGCTGTTCTACACTACTCTGAAAAACAACAGCCTATCCAGCTCCAATTAGAAGTATAATAATTTGAAAAACAAGTTAATATCAACATAGATTAGGTAAATAAAGTGCCATTTTATTTTAGAGAGGAGCACAAAAAAAATCTTAAAATTATTTGTTTAAATATAACAGTTTCTGGGTTTACAATTCTTAATTTAAAATGAGAACTAAACAAAATGTGTAGATCATAAAAAAAATACTAAAGTAATAATAAAAAAATAAATCATTTTGTGATCTACATTTTACTTAGAGTGAGCATCAACAAATCTGTCAAATTAAAAAAATTCCCTACAGTTAAAAAAATAGATATAATGAATATGGTTAATGGTAATTACTTTGGAAAGATACACAGTGTCATATAGCAATATTTAGAAGGAAGAAAAAGGAGGCTGGAAAGACAAGATGACTAGTGGGGACAAGAGTAAATGAGATATGAATTTTTAACAACAGGATGGAGGAAAAAAACCCATGTAATTTAAGGCTACATAGGTGAATATGGTGATAGAGTAAAATTATTCTTCTGTTTGGGAAAATGTGGCATTCACATGAAACTAAGAGACAAAATTGAATGAGCTGAGAGAAGAGCACAAAATAAGAACTATGAAAAATTTCAGAACAAAGCACTTGTGAAGGAAGGATGAAATGAACATTATGGTAGTGTGCAAAAGTGTATGTAATGTACTTTAAACGAAATGTAGACTGAATAGCACAAGTAACTGTGAGAAGATGGAACCACAATTACTCTGAGTTTCCTAAGCTCAGCTGTATGACCAAGAACAATCCCACATGAGATTAGGGATATTCAGGAAGATCAGTTAGTCTTATTTCTCACAGCCCTTCAGCTGACAGAGGAACACACTCCACTGGAACTGCCATGCACACGTGATCAGTGAAACAAAAGTTTTGACCTCAGAGCCCAAATCAAACAGATCTGAAAAAAGCAGTTGGGGAAATCAATACATGCAAGTGGACACTCTCCAGCCTACTTTGCCTATGTGCTTCTCTTTATTGAGGGAGGGAAGGAGTACAGCAGAGAGTCCATGCAGTCTCCAACCCTCCTGTCATATTTTTAGTCTTCTTGCCTGTTCCCAAAGAGCTTACAAATGACACTAACTACTAGTTAGTCCGGGGTGCAACAGAGATTTTACTGGATGGTCTTACTCTAGTTATGGAAGAGTCAATAGAATTTCTGCTTGAAAATCAATTCTGTTAAAATATGTGTTTATCACGGTACATGGGGATCAAATGAGAGCAAAGGCAGATTATTCTCCTATTTATACTGGTCTGGAATTTCATAGTATACTAAATACACTTGCCTTATTTTGTGATACAATAAATACACTTGCAATAGGTGATTTTACACCTTATCATGTACTCCCTATACCTACATAAATATTTACATATATATGTAAATCTTTACACACACACTTACAAATACACACTGTATTTAGGCACTTTCAGGTGTATATATTTCTAGTGGCCTAGTTTTGTTAGAGACATTTCATCTTCAATCCAGCAGATAACAGTTCCAAGATGGATTTTTCTCTATTTAGTTTGTATAAACATGGAAATGAAATATACAGTTACTTGACATATATTAACAAAATCTACATTTAACTTCCATTTATTAATTGTGACTAAAGTCAACCGAGTTTCTCCTTGTATAAAATGCCATAATATTGCAAAATTTGGTAGAAAGAAGAAAAGATACACTTATTCTAAGAACCCATTTCTATTTTAGAACAAAATCTTTTAAGTTCATCCTGCAGGATTAACTATGGCAGAGGATCCTAGAAAAATATAAACCCAGAGCCAAATTTAGCTCTGTGGTAAACAGAGGAAGCTGAACCATGATTATTATAATTAGGAAAAATCTATCCTCTTGCTATGGCAGTTACACAAATCCCAGGTTAACAGGCAGAAGTGACAATGTTCTTAGGAGGAGTCAAATCCTGACATCTCAGCCTCACCAGTGTATGATTACAGAATAAATAAAATTCCCCTGCAGCTGAAGATTTGTATTAATATTTTTGGCATCACTATTGTCCTTTTTAAAGCTAACTTGTGGCTGAAATGAAAGCAAGTTTTAACATTTGCATGCATACAGGTCACTCTGATAATATTCTACCACATAATGATTCCAGAAATCTCTGAAAGATTAATGATGATCACATAATTCCAGAAAGTCAGCATTATATATGTAGAAATATATTGGTAATAAAAACCAGTCACTGTTGTGCCTTTCCCCAGTTGGGGATCTCTCACTTTTCTTTGATTTCTAAAGGCTTCAGATCAATAGCTGGAGTGACATTATTAACAGCTCCCTCAACACCTTGGCCAGCACTAATATTAAATCCATTATACCTTCTGTTTGACATTTGCAGTACAGCAGAAAGTGCTGTAGATACAGTCAAGCTGCCTTGGGAATGGGGTTGGATGCAGGGTTAGTGAGATGGCTTCCCTTGCCTGACTTTAAATTCATCTCATTGATAGAAAACTTCAGCTGTTCAGAAAACTATACTAGGCAGTAAATAATTCACCTGTCAAAGTGGGTAAAAAAACCAAAACACTTTCACGCTGTTTTTTGAAATACATTACCAAAGGTTCTTCAAAAACTATTTGACATTCCTTATTTTCATCACGTTTACAGGATTTAAAAGGTATCACAACACACATCACAGTGTTTCCAAATGAATGCTTTACTAGTGAATGATGTTGGAAACATAGACAGTTGTTTGGTTTGTAGTTTTAACTTTCACAATAAGTTTTTTTAAGGCATTTATTGTACATTGTAGGCACCATGCGATAATATAGCTTAATCAACCTGAGCAAAATTGTCAGACAAATTAACTGACAATTCTCAGGGTATTTACACTGGCATATCTTATATCTGTATTAAATTCCTCAGCATTCCCACTCACTGTGGCATTCCTTAGACTCTAGCTCTGGTGTCCTGGCTGAGCTTCATTCAGGGCAGAGCATGACATGGGAAGCTATGTCTAGGATACCCTTAAGTTCCTATTTGTGAGTACTTCAGAGCAACTTAGAGTAGATCACAGAACAGTGACGTTCTAACATGACTCCCCTCTTGGCTATACCTCTATCTAACACCAGGAATTGTGAACCTGAGCTGTTGAGGGGTGGCTGTTCTAGGAGTCCGAAAATCAGTCAGAAAGAAATAGAAAATTCTACTATTAGACTATCATTGCTGGTGCACAAGAATGGATAGAAAAAGTATGTGTAGTGGCTGTGGGTTCAGGTTCATCCTGAAACTATAATTCCATAGCCTGCTTGCATTTACTGTAAATGGTTCTCCTAACTACACTTCAGTATCTGTCCAACTAAAAGCTGCAGAGAGAAGGAAATGGTAAACAAATGAAAACACAGATGTAAGAAGCAGAAGATGGTGGCACTAGGTGGGGAGAAGGGCAGCTCATCAAAATGTTCTTTGACCTCATTAAACATTCTGGCACAGTGTTTAGGAAAGAACTTTGCTTAACAGAAGAAAATAAGACAACAGGATTAACAGGTCATGTAGCATATTTTCAAGTACCGTGACTTCACAAGAACTGAAGCTCTTGTGACAGCACTCAAAACCTTGCTGTCATGAGAGGCAGCCATCCCTGTGATGGGACTAAGGCTATCACAGAGCAAGGCTGCAGCTTCACCTGCCTTTGCCATAGCATGGGCTTGCCTTCCCTGCTGCTTTTACAGGTAGGGGACTCTGACACAAAAAATTCTGAAGATTTCTGCTGAGATGATTTCAAAGGTGTCTGCTTGTACATCTCTGCCATCTTTCTGCCTAAGGTTGCCAAGGATGGTTTGTCTGCTTCTCAGCAGCTGCTATTCACAGTACAGATTAGCCACTAGTAAAACCAACACTGATTTTGGCTTATATTAATATCCTGGCTGTGAATGTTACAGCTGACAAGTGACAGTGCCCATGCTCTTCCCTCCCTTCTAGTGGCACTAATCTGTGGCAGAGGTCACAGTGTGTAGGCAGGGCAGTAGCCTCCTAGTGCCTTTAACAAACTCTAGAATCACAGTCCTAATAAACCCTTCTTGTCTGAATGTGTGATCAAAGAAAAAATATAAAACAAAAATTAACGTGGATGTCTCCAAGGTTCTAGGCCCTATGCTGCTCTTTTGGTTTTTATTACATGTGCCTACAATAAATATTTTCTCTGTTAAAAGAACTACTGCATCATGTAGAGGAGTGCCTTTTATAGACATGGACAACTCTGAGCAATAATAGTTGTCTCCATTTGATTCTTTTGGATATTTTCCCAGATTTGAGGTGAATTTTGCAGCAGGGGAGAGATCTATGCTGCTTTAGCACTTCTGCTGGGAATACCCAAACCAACAAATCTGAAACTTGCTTGGATGTCTCACCAGGTGCTGCAATCTCAGGAGGTGCCTGACATGTAGGCACACATAAAGATTCAGCAAGAGACAAAACCCCACAACCTGCCAGTAAATGTACTAATTCCAGACACAAAGTGTACTGCTTATATTCTATTACTTGAATACATTAAATAAATAATGAGAAAATACTAAAAAGAAAGATTCTATTTCTGCATATGTTTGCTGATGGCCACTGAGAACACAAAATGAGTGAAATCAGAACTCTCTTAACTGAAGATAGATGGGGCATTAAAGCTTTATAAGAAATATTTCCCATAGCCTAACTCAGTTTGAAGGCAGGACTACAAGGAAGTTCAGTGAGGTGTCAATGTAATTTTATGTTTTTAATTTCCTCAGTTTTGAAATTGCCCAAAGAAACAATTTAATTACTATGCATGCTATAGTTTGAATACTTCCAACTAGGCTTTTAAAATATACATTTTACTAAATGAAGAGGGTAGGAAAAGAGTGGCTATCCTCTACATTTTACTTGTAGTGTTTGACTGATAACAGCATGATTTTATTGGCCGTTTACTTACTCTTTTTATAAGCTCTTATTATTTTCGTAATTTTAATAGGAAAAAGACTTTAAAAGTGAAAATCTAGAAATCTAAAATTAACAGAATATTGCTCAGATTCCACAATCATGCTTTAGTTCTACCTCTGCGGGCAGCTATCCTTGTGTGTGATAGCAATCCAAGCATGGAAAAATAGGAAATGCCATTAGCAAAAATATGTTCTGCTAAGATGTGAGAAAATACAGTTGCAGTGACAGACCTTTCAGGTGCTAATCTCTTCCACTCCAAGTACAGGTAGTCAGCTCTGCCAAGACTTGTCCCAGGAAAGTCTTCTAGTCTTTTTAGCTTACCCCTTCTGACTATCTGAGAAGTATCTCTTCTGAGTAGCAACTCAGAAAAACGTGTAAATTTTCTTCACATCTGAGCAATTTTGCTTAATAGAGCAATTCTTTAACTTCTCACGTCTAACTGGTGTGAAAAATCACAGAGATAATATCCAAAGAGAATTTGGATGACATGTGTGAGAAGGAGACCTTTTAAGGGAGTGGATTTGCAACCTTTACTGTACTTCCAGTTCCCTGCTAGAATAACTAATGTTCTTTTCAACTGAGAGTTTAAGTGAAATACTATAGACTGTACTTCAGGCACCCCATGGGTTAACTTGCTATTGTAGTTATTCTTTGACCAAAGTTCTGTCTGATATATTTTGCTAAGTTGTCTAAATCCTGCTGTAGTATTGATTTCTCCCTTTAAAAGCTCTCACCCATTCAGTAAGCTCCAAGGACCACTTGTCCCAGCTCAATTCACTCTAAAATGCAGCTGGGATATGTTATTCCTGACACCAGTATTACAGTTGCTAACTGATGTTAGAGATATAAGATGGTTTTAGAAACAGAAAAGGAAATGTTTCTTTACCACAGAGAAATATACAGTACTCCTTATAACCCTTGGATAACTGTTTTGCCCAAAGAAAGAGACTTTTTTTTTCTTATTCTATTGCTTCTGGTTTTTCATTTATTGGGCACTTAACAGTAGCGACATTGAATTTATTAAGAGGACAGTATTGCCACTGTAATCCCAAGCCTGCAGAACTGCTACAAGTAATGAAAAGACACAAGTAAATGCATAGAAAAAGCAAATTAGCCATCCAGGCATCATGATCCAGAGGTTCTCTTCTCACAACAGGATTCTACAAGATAGGTTCTACATCAAGTCTTTAAAATTACCTTAAAATTTTCACTGTTAGTATTAAGTAGAATTGAAGGTTTCAGAAATTTCAGTCAAAGAACATACTCACTGAGAGGCCAGTCTTGAAAGTAGCTACTCACAAAATGAAAGATTTTTGATAAATATGTCCTCTGAAACTGCATCATTAAACCCATTCTTGTTTTTTTCTGCTTTGCTGTCCAGTAAGTATATATCTTTAATTACCCCCATTTTCTTCAGT
>VZTT01007545.1:8977-13977 GCA_013400855.1 Buphagus erythrorhynchus | reverse complement strand
TTAAATGAAACTAATAAAATGTGTATTTTAATATTTCTTGGTGGTTATTTGGGGATTAGTGAATATGAGAACAGCCACTCTCCTTCTGTATGAAGGTAAACTGCAGCACTTTGATAAACTCTATCTGTCAGCTTTTCAGTACTGTATTTTAGTCACAACTCCTCTTTTGAAATTCTTCAATATACTTTTCATTCTACAGTTGTATTCTTAACTGCATTAAACTATGAAGTCTAAGTACTCATTTCAATAGAAGTAATCACAGATCCCATAGTGAATGGAAACAAGACAGACTACCCCAGAACAGGCTACTTATAAAATGATTAACACAAAATGTTTGAGGCAGGAAGAGCACCATGACAACCAGAGTTTTGCTTCAGTCCTCTCAACATCCACCTGCTCCCACCTCCCCAGAAAACAGCTGTGGTTCAAGGGCAGCCTGGACAGAAATGAACTGAGAAAACACATCCACAGGAAGAAACTGCTCTAGTAGAAGAAACACAGAAAATTATGGGCTTTATAGGGCAGGACATTTATCAGACACAGACCTTGGCTATCTTTCCTTGTCTTTAGGAAGCAAGCAAGAGACTCTGATCTGAGAAGTTAATGGTGAAAGAATGTAAGGGAAATTCCACCATACTGTTACAAGTATGTCATAAGATGCAATGGCAAGGTTGCAATGACCACTGTCACCGAGCCCATGCAAACTGAATTTTTGATGTTCAATTTGGAATTTTACATACATTCTATAAAAATAAACTAAAAAAAAAGAGGATTTCTTTTTCTGAATAACATTATCATTATCCATTAATTCACTGTTGTTACAAGATACTGCAAATAAATCTGTATGTTGTCAGGTTATGGACAGGTTAACTATAGCAGCGTTGTGAACATGAAAGATCACAAAGAAAGCAATTATATTTCCCTTCTCTGCATAAGGTTAGAAGAAGAGCTATGATCTAATTTATTCTTTCTTCCAGTCTTTAGCTGAAATCAAGAACATTCAAAATTATACTATGACCTTGTTATACTATGGACTAGTGTGGCAGTAACAACAGAAATCCCTAAGAAAATTGTTTCAACTTCAGATGACAAAAATCGAGAGAAACCATGAACAACCTATTACCCACTAGCAGCAGTTTAATAGCATACTTCATTTCAGCCTGTGGCCTAAAAAATACAGACTCTAAAAGGAAATACTAGACTTTCAGAAGCTTCTATATAATTGCACAGTTCAGGTCTTCTCATTAGCCAATTTATTCTTCAGATTTACAGCTCTGAATGTAACAAAATCTTCGTCACATGGTACACTTAGGATTTTCACCCTTTGAATTAATTTCTTTTTATCACTGGAAACTAATTCAGTAGCACCCACTGAGTTTTAGGCTTCCATTTTCTGCTGGAAGTGCAGTCTTTTCAGGGCCTTACAGCCCAACACAACATTAAGTATGTGTCTGATGTTAAACCTGTGCTGAACTTTCCTCAAGGTAAATGGGATGCAAATGAATGTTTAGTTGTTTGGTTTAATATGGATCATCTCATGCACCTTTGAACTGTTCTTCTGCCAGCTGCCACTTACCACTAACAGAGAAGTAAATTTTATAGGATATAAAATTGGGTAATTTTAAACTAATCTCCACAAAGAGAAAATAGTTCATTGGGAGTAAAAAAGTGTCTGATAATGCCACCTCTATAAGTTGCTTTGATGGGTGTAAGAAAGTGGGAGAAAAGCCCAAGGTATCTAGCTCCAGTGCAGCCACACAGCTTATACTTTGCTTCCATAATCATTTATAAAAACACAGCAAAATGAACAGCAGCTTGTGCTCCTATCATAATGTACAACCTCTCAGTACCTCATGTACAATAACACCTCCACGAAAATCAAGCTGTATTGCTTCTGCTTCTTTGTACAACACTTTGCATGACTAAGAGCAGCAAGTGACAACGTTCTCCAGTTAACTGAGATTGATTATTGGTGCTTCAGCACATCCATAATCATGATGCATGCAGCATGGAGAGATGAAATTATTTTCATACACTGCCCTGATTGGTAGAAAAAGCCTTCTTTTCTAACTGAACTGAATATGTACAGGATGCATGCAATCTGCTCTAGAGGAATGGGTACTGTGCTAGCTGCCAAGAGGTCTCTAGCTATACTCATGCCATGCATGCCTCTGAGCAAGATGAGCTGTGCATACTGACTGCATTTGCTACTCTTCAGTCACAGTGGTCACCACTACAAAGAACATAAATTTACCAGTGCTTACCACTCTGCAGTATCTGAGATATTACTGTTTTACTATGAACAATAGTGAGAATCTGAAAGAAGCATAAGAAATGACTGTGGTACATGGTGGAAGGTATGACAATTGTAGGTCTGGATTTTATTTCAGTAACATTGGTTTTACAGCTGGTTAACTGTACTGACTTCAAAAGAATTGCTGCAGATTGTTACTAATGAAGTGACTATAGAGTGTGAACCTCTGTATCTGCTTACAGCAATAGGAAACTGAAGATTCTTTAGCAGAAAAATAGGTTAGCAAATTTTTTCTTTTCTTTTACAGCATAGTTTTTAAAAAGCCATTTCAAAAAAAATCTCAGAGGACTTAATATTTTAAAGAAGTCACTGATATGCCATAAAATCCTGGAAGTTATAAAAATTCCTAAGAGATTGGCACTTCACACTTGGTAACTTCCCTGTCTGGTGAATAGCAGAACTATTCTGAAGTTCAGGTGACTTTTCTAAATCAGAATCATCACAGCTTTCTGGAGGATGAGATTCCTGGGAAACAAGGAAGAATTTGCCTTTTTAAACAGACATATCAATAGCCTTTGCTTTTCTTCCTTACTGAGCAATGTAGTCTAACTGTGGTATCATTGCAACAACAAAAGTTGGTGTACAGTAAATCGCATTTGATCAAATGGATTAAAGAGCTCTTTGAGGTTGTGGAAATGGACAGTGCACTGCAAACTCCTTAATGAATAAGGAGTGATTAATTAAATACTTTTTAAGGTGAAATACAGTCACAAATAGCTCAGTAATAGAAAAAGCAGTAATATATCAATGCCATAATGAATTTTCTATATTAGGATTAACACACTAAACTGCAGATAGTTAAATAAGCATTTAAATTATTAATTTTCCCATTATTTCATGTTTCTCTAGATACTAAGCTCCATGTAACCCAACACAAAAGATTAGAGATGAAATATGAAACACAATATGAAAATCACCACACTGTACTACAATTTATAAAATAATACACCAAGAAGAAAGTGAAATACAATGTAATTTGGTATCAACATTAGAATTGGTTTTCCTCTGGACTAATGGGTATGATACCTCCCTCTTCATAACTTTTACAGATCACAGGACTTCTGAATATTGAACTGCTTAGGCAGAAATGCTATGTTCTTTCCCAATCCATCTTACTTTCAATTTTAATTCACATATCTCAAGGACAGACACAGAAACTGAAAAGCCTTCTGAATAAAGTTTTGTATATGCTAGTAGAGAGAGGAGAAAGAAAAACTTATCTTCAATACTGAATTGGATAGAATAAAAAAGACTTTCAATTACTGTACATACATGTATATACACACAGCAGTATGTAACTCATTTAGCATAGGTTACAAAAAAAAAAATCCATGAAATTACAGCAATTTTCATTAAACTGTTGACATCAGGGGAGGCACTTTCAATTTAGTCCACTGTGGGACTATAGAATGAGATTCAAATTACCTTTTCAGGAAACAAGAAAAGTCTTCTCAGCGTCTCCCCAAAGGCCAGGGTCAACTTTTCAAAAGCAGCCTTTGATTCCGGATGCTCAGCCTGAGACAGCTCTTTGGAAAATTTTGCCATGGATATAAAATCCTTAATACCTTTATGTTAGGCAGCTATCAGCTAGAGAGTTTTCCTATTGGGACAGGATGGGGACTTGTAGCCTTCTACAGCTGATATCAAGTGGCACCTATTCTGTCAGGAGCAAGTGTATTCAAGGCAGCTTACACTAGCACTGGGTATTAAACAGATATCTTTGGACACCTGCTTTTGCTCAACTCAGCTCCCATTTTCTCTCATACCTTTGGTTTTATTTTCTCTTCATCTTGTACAGAGATTGCCCATGGCAGTTCTTTGTAATGCTATATAACCTAAGAATGAAGGAATTAAAGGTCTGGTACAAGCTTCTATGACCCTGTGCCAGTCTGGAAAGGAAGCCCTTCCAATGTTCTAAGAAACTTGAAGTCTAAATCCTGACCAAGCCCACGGTGGTGTGGGAGGGAGCCTTAAATTAAGTCACTCCTATAACTTCTGCCTTTAAGGCTGTATCAGAATGTATTTGACCAGGCATATAGCAGGAAATTGGGGTACTGGCTAAAAGATCAATTTTCACAACTTTCTCAAACTATTTTCTAAAACATATTTGCATTTTAAAAAACTGCATAACAGAAGAAAAGATTCTACTGTTTCTTTGGAAAAAAGGAGCGATTTCTCATTCACTTTTCCTTAAAGACTGTGGAAAACATCCCCAGAACGTCTCTTTTGTTTAAACGATTATTCCTATTGCATTTCAAGCCAGCCCATCTCTTTCTCAAGGCAGTCATAGGTCTTCTCTACTTCTGTCTCAAATTCTCTCCCTTTCTTTTAGTCTCTTTCTGTGTCCCTCTGGAAAATTCCATCTGTTTTTATTGCTCCTCAGAGCTGGAGGTCATTCCAAGTTTGAAAGATACAACAGCCTTACCTTACTACATTCAGGTGTAAGAGCTGAAAGGTGAGAGTAAAACATAGCTGCCAAGATATTTAACTTCAGTTTTATAAACTGTGAGGAAGACAGCAAGATAGGAGCACACAGAAAACAAGGCATAAAGTTGCAGAGAAAGGCAAGAATTATATATAATGCAGACAGATACTGTCTCCAAATAATTGCCTTCCTCTTAAAAGTGATAAGTCATGTTGACCACTTAAGAGTAATACTTTCCACAGTTGGATTATTTGAAGATTC
>VZTT01007530.1:0-12469 GCA_013400855.1 Buphagus erythrorhynchus | reverse complement strand
TAGGATTAAACCCAGTTTTACTTGGGGCTGAACTTTAAATGTATTTTAGATAAACACAGTTTTTCTGTGTTATTTCTTGTTATTTCTTCCTCTGACTACTCCACCAAAGCATCCATCATTAGGTTCTAAACCTGTAGAAAGCAGGGATTAACTTGAAGGTACATTTGCCTTTAATTTCAGATACCTCATTTGTTTCAAGTCATATAAAAATTAATATATGAACTCTTGAAATAGTAGCAGCTATGAGAAAGTCCTCTCCTTGTGTCATTCCTGCAGATCCATTTGCAGCTCTTGCACAACACAGACCCAGATTACCAGGCTGAGGTATTAAAACAAGGTGTGCTGGGATCCCAGACTGCTAGAGCTGCTTAGAGGCTTGCAGATTTGCTCCACTCAGTTACATGCTGAGTGCATCAGAGCAGGACCATTCCTGCACCAGAAAGGTTTACATCATGCAAGACTAGACTAAACATGGGACAGTGATTTAGATAAGGAAGGGCGTAGAGTCATTGCTGGCAGGGAGACAAGTGCAGGAAGGAACCAGAGAAGCAAGTTTTCAGGAACTGAGAAGTGCAGGGGGAGGGCAGATGGATGTATGAGTGCATGAAAGAAGTGGAGGAGAGCTGACCATATCCAAAAGGCAAAGAAGGAACTGTGAAGGAACAGGTCCTTGTCTACAAGTGTTCTGAGCCCTCTGTTGTTGTAGTTATGGGATTCCCTCATCGCAACACAATCATACTTACTCTTCAAATGCTCCCCTGCCCCAGAGAGCAGGTAGTAAAAGATGTGGAAGGTTCTCTCATCTTTGGCCTGGCGAATTGCACGTGACTTCTCCAGCAGATCTTCAGAGAGTCAAGGCACATGACAGGACATACAAATCCCTTCCTATTCTGTGGTAGGAGAAAAAACTACCTGATGTTCTCCTCATACCAATTGTCAGGGGCATTGACTTAGCAATCATTATCAGTCAACAACCCATTGAGCTTCTGGTCTCAGTTCTGCCAGCCTCTGAATGATGACTATGGTAAGAGAGACTTAACTGATAAGAAACAAAAAAATAGTGGCCATAAATCCCCACTTGCCTTGGTCAGAAGTAAGAATGACTTATGAAATTCCACATCTATTCATATTGCTGCAGTTTATGCTTGCATTTCATCTCTTAAGATTGAAATTCCTTCATTCATTCAGAAAAAAATCTGCACCATGATCACAAAGGTTACAAAATACTATTGAGGAAACAGGAGACCACAACAGTGATCTTGATAGCAGAAATTTAGAATGCTTCTGACTGCTTTCTCAACCTAAGTCAGCTGTGAAGAGACTGCTAGGTACCATTCCTGACACCTTTAGAGCCTTGAACCTTTCAAGGGGTTACAGAAGGATACAGGTCTCAATGTTGGCTCCAACAATGTAGCCGTTGACATCAAAGTTGATTCTGATAAATTTGCCCTAAGAAGAAAACAATAGCATTAAAATTAGTATTCTTTGTGTGTGGTAACAACAGTAAACAACAGAGGTAAACCTTCTCTTTTTAGTCCAGGAAAGGAAACTCCAAACAGGTCAGGCAGGTTTTAGGCAAAGCATTAAGGTCAGCCAATAGGTAATGCCTGCTGATCACAACAGCAACTGAACAAAAAAGACACCAAGCACTTCCAGACACTTCTGTCCTTGTGACAGCCTACAACTCACACTCACTATGTTTCAGCCTAGACTTCCTACAAACAGGATCCCTTCAATTTAACGTCACACTACCTTGACAGTTCCACCTCTTTCAGTGTTAGCTTCAACCATTTTCATTTTGCTCTAGCTCCCCCACCTGCCTCTCAGATGTTGTCCATTGCTCTCCAGAGCAAGCAAAATAAGGATGAGTATTTGCTGTCTTGGATAAAAAACTGACTGTAATGATTACAACAAAAATCAGCACAGATTATCCTGGCACAGGGTCTGGTTTCTTCATTCTAGAGACCTAAAAGATCTGTTCTGGATACTTCACTGAATGAAATTAATTTCCCAGATTAACTTAAAGGAAGTCACTCAGTTACTCTATCCCTGATAGCAATTCACCCAAAAGCAGAACACTCTGGAAAGTGTAAAATACACTTTTGATGCACTTTTTGAATACACTCATGACATAATAATACTCACAAATCTTGAGGAGTTGTCATTCTTTACTGTCTTGGCATTTCCAAAAGCCTCCAGGATGGGATTNGAAGCCATATTAAACCTTAGGAGATGATCACTTAAACCTTCAAAGGAGACTCATTAGTTATCTGGGTTAAACAGAAACATTCATAAATAAACTTTATTCCCTTCCTCCCAGAGTGTCTTTCTGTTAGCAAGAAACCCTTCAAAGTCACTTGGCTGTAACACCCCGCAGACTTCCCAGGGACAAAGTGAAAACCATACCACCATCCAAGCCCGGGCCCTCATCCCAAAAATGTACTGCCATAGAGGCTGGAAGAGTGAGGAAAATCCTATCTTGCTACTTAAAGCCAGCTCTGAACACTGCTACTAGTAGGTTAAGAAGTTAGTCTGAAAAGGTCTAATGTTTTATAAAAATCAAGCACAAAAAGCTTGCACTTTTCTAAGAGTCTACATCTTACAAAGTACAAACAAGCAAAAACCTCCTTTGTAAGGAGGAACACACAAAAAAGAGAACTCGTGGTATCCCACAAACTGCATGATTGCTTGCATTTTGCTGCCATATTCACACATTCCTCCCCTCAAGGAACAGAAAATGCTGGAATTGTAGAAAAAGAAATTCAGAACTTTTATCTCTGCCCAGTAATAGACCATTGCAGCATATACACCTTCCCCCGCAGGCTCTACATGCATCCCTAGCTCTTTTGAAAAATTACTTGTCCTCTGTGCTAAAAGCATGGCGTTCTCTGTATTTCAAGATCAACTAAAAAGCTTCTGGAGACACAAAATTACAGTTTAGATTAATGTTTCTCTTTTTAGCAGTTATCAGTAAGTACTCAAGACTGCTAGTGCATAACAGATGGAAATGAAGTTTGATTTAGTGAGAACTGGAATTTAGGGGGAAACTATTTAAGGTTACTTCTAAAGGAAAATTGTTCCCATTTGTTTTCAAAGACAGATTAGTTCTTACACAGTGTCTCTAAAAATACAGGCAACAAAAAAATGAGGAAGATATATAAGAAACTGTACAATGAACTACAGGTTTTTATTTTTTAATTCCACAATCACTTCACTTCATGCTTGCAAAGTGCAAGGCCAAACAACCCTCAGGCCTGGTGGAAGTGCACATACACAGAAGGGGCAGCTGCTGCAAACACTGTTATTCTTCCTTCATTCACTGTCAAGTATATGTAACAAGGGGCTTAGCCCTGGTAAGGGAACCTGAGCTGGGACATCATCTATCTCACAACAGACCCAGCATTTGGCATTGCAAGGAAAAACACCTTGAAACTCGGGTTCAGTCCTTGAAACTGTGTGGTAGTCACATTTCCCCTTGTGTTCTGCCACATGTACTGAAGTTGGAATGCTCTTCCCTCACACCATTCCTCTTTTCCATCCTGCAGTGAAGTCCTAGGCCTCTGTTTCTGACTGCAATTTGTTACTATTCAAGTGAGAGGACAGCAACACAGCACTTAAACCTAACTATGGAGCAAGAAGGGAAGAGAAATCAGGCTTTGACATCAAATCTATTTTAATTATTTGGCTAAAAATAAAACCAAGGCCATACTTAGCTACACAAAGTCCGGAAGTTTATGCAAATCCACATATAATAGACCCTACTGATACTTAGTACCTCAGGAAAAAGTGTCATTACTTTCCTACAGGTGTTGGTAAATTGTAGTTTAGAGGTAATTAGGTGTCTTCAAACACCAAGGTAGCAATATGCATAAAGAATGCCAGACAATATGAAGCTCTGGGGAAAGGAAAATGCTCAAGAGTTGGTCAAATCACTGAGCTCTCCTGATTTGCTTGGAAAATCTAAGTTATCAGCATGCCACAGTAACAGCACATAAGACTAAGTGTCTAATTACTGTACCCGTTCCTCACTGCGTACTGTCTTTGTTTAAAAGGCAATTCCGTTATGCTTAAAATTTTTAATAAGATTGTGGGTGGAGTTTGTTGGGGATTTTTTACCTTAAATTTTGATGGTCGCCTTTCACTGATGGAAGATACTTCATTATTTTTACACAATAGGTAATTTTGCAAAGCAAAACCATTACAAGACAGACCTGTCCATCACCAGCTTTCTCAAAATCCTAAGGTTCCTATCATTAGGATGCTGCCAATTTCCTGGCACCTCTAATTGCCATTCCTTGACCTGAAACAAATTTGTTTAACACTTGGCATGCATTTGAAGTATGTGCAATATTCCTCATGAAAACAGAAGCAGAAAAAGCCACTGGGTCTGTTAGCCTGTGGTTGGCAGTTCCCAACACTCTTCAGTATGCTCTCTTTCTACTGCTCTGAACTTAAAATACCAATTTCAAGCAACTAAAATCCTTGACATCTACCTTGTACTCAATTTGTTTGCATCTCATACACTTACTGGAATGTTTTCTAAGCAAGATAGCAGTTTTTCCAGCTATTTATTCTTCAGAAAGTATGGAGAAAGGCATGCAGAAATCACATCTACCTTTTCCACACAGACCTGTAAAGACCATATACAAGTTTNAGAAGATTGTCAGACCTCACTTTATTTGGGTTGTTTGTTTGGTTTGTTGGAGTTTGTTGTTTTGTTTTTTACACTTCAGGGATTTGCTTTTGTATTTTTCTCTGCAGTCATGTGAGAGATTATCAAACAACTAAATCCCAGCACCAGTGGCTGGATAGGGGAAGGAGAAAGATCATCAGAAGTTTTGTTACAAGTATTTAAGTATAAGCTACTATTACCCATGAATTTCCGATTAGCTGCCAACACATCTTGAAAAATCATTACATGATTTAACAAGACAGTAAAGAAGCTAAGATTAAACATGGGAAAACACTGATTTCAACTTCCATAAATAGAAGTTTCAATAAATGAAAAAAAAAGTTTCTATAATTAGATTCAGTACACCCCCAGAAGGAGCCTTAGTGTGCTTAGAAGTCACACTATGCAGCTAGAAGCTAATTTAGCTGAATATACTAACGCACTGGGAACGGTGGAATGCACCACTACCTCCAAAACAAGTGAGCTACAGTTAAAGAATATGTTTTATAAAACTGATTTTGCCCTGATACTTGGAAAAACACCAGTTTACATCCAAAAGTTTGGGGTAAAGAAAGTACCACTACTTTCTCTAATATCCTTCATTAAGTTCTTTGACTAAAGACAAAAATCTTCCACGACCAGTATACCTGAGATCCTAAAAAAATTAAACTTATTCATCTTCATAAACCCTTATATTCTGATTCCAAGTTTGCTCCATAAAGAAGTGTTGCAGAGAGCACTCATTGCTGATTAACAAAGGCTTCAGCTCGAAATCCCCTCTGGCAAGGTCTGTTTAGTCACAGAACGTGGGCAGCAGGACTTTTCGAAAAAATCAACACTTAGGGAAAAGAAATTAAATATCAAACTTGGGAAAATCACCAACCAGTCCAACTTAGGACTGTTTTATTCTCCTAAGCAGATTGTCCGTCCTGCTTTGGTGGTTCAAATTTTACTCACAGACAAGCAGTGGAAGAATACTTAACTAAACCCCATGATTCTATTTTCCACACTTAAAAAAAAGAAAAAAGGAGAATGTTTCTAAATACAGCTACTGACAGACCATGGAAAAAGCCTTCATATGTCTGAAATTTTGGCACATAGAACATTAGGTTTTTTTTTTTTTTTGGTAGAATTCCAGAAGTTAGTTACTACTATGTGCACACACACACACACAGTGTGCCTGCAAGCAGAAATGCCTTCTTATTTATATACTCTACATGCATTAGACATGCCTACACATTAAGCTACTATAGGAAAACTCTTATGTAGAGATGCAGTGGACACACCTGGCACTTGGCTTTCATTAATAAACATTTCCAGCGTGTTCAGATCTGGCTAACAAGCCCACAGTCCTAAAACACCCTGGCTAAACACTTAACTACATCAATCTTACTAGGAACACCACACACACTGTATGCTAAAGATTCTAGGAAAGCCTTGTCCAGTCCTCTTGTCCTGGAGGAATACTTCTAAAAGGGTATGTATATGGGAAAATCCTGCAAGAAAAACCTTAAAGGCAAACTTGTACTGAGCAAAGAACACAAGTATTCTTGATATCACTACAGTCTCCAACTGAACATCCTTACAAAAAGATTACTGTGCACCACACAAAAAAAAAAATAAAATTGTGAATTGTCTATGGATTTGCTTTAGCTGCAGAAAGTGATATTGGTGTGGAGTGAAAAGCTGCTCAAAAAAATCACACAATGGGACAGAAAATGCATTCCTGGTGCAGAACGTGCAGTAAACGTGCAGCTCACCTACGAGGATACAACTGAAGAATTCGGCAATAGTCCATCGGGGGAGAGGGAGGGGGAAAGAAATATAAGTGAGACATCTTTAAAGTCCTCCCACCATCATCACCACCCTCTTCTCATGTGCTGCTAACACTTGGCTGTTTTCCCCCCTTTTAATATTTTCTTACAATCTCTAAGTTTTCAGCTGATGTCCATTAGCCTATCATTGTATTCTCCAGTTCTGAGACAGTACATGTAATGGCCAGACCTAATCTGTAATAGTACAGAAGAAAGGAGACAACTCCTCCACAGAAGGATCAGTTTTAAACTGCCTAGACTGGTTATAAGCAATACATCCATGAAAAGATCAGTACAGGTGATGTATTCATAGCAGCTCTTGCCCATCCACTTGTCCACGAATCCAAGGGCTTGTGGATGAGTTTATGCCCACTGCAGATCCACCAAATTCAAAGGAGTTATGACTTTGAGCAGTGTTCTCTGAGTTGCAATTTTTGACAGACTTATTGTTTCATAGTTCACTGACCTCCTCAATTCCCTGATAGATGTTAACATCTAAGCTTCTACTGAGCAGTATGTCTTTTACCAGCATCAGCCAGTATATATTTAGTGTCCAAAGTCAGCAGAGCAATAGAGCATCATTAAACCTAGGTCTTACCTGGTCTTTTTTGGACTTGTGCGAGGAAGCAACATGAGCCAGATACTGAATGACCTTCTTGGTGTTCTCTGTTTTACCAGCTCCTGATTCACCTCTGTAAAGAAAATCTGCAAGTTATCCACAAACAAGATGTAAGGGGACATTATCATAGTTCTAATCCCAAAAGGGCTACTAGCATCCTTAACTGTATTCTGGCCATTGCAGTACTTCCCTTAAAACCAAGGGAAAAAAGGCTGGGCTGCAGCTGGACTGCAATATGGAAAGCAATAAAGAACTATGCTTTCTAGTCACTTGGATACAAAGACTGTCAAGTGGCTGAGGAATAGCTTGGAGACTGCTGTAGAGACTGGGGTGAAAGGTAATGAAATAAATCTTTTAAATGGAAGCCTCCTGACTCTAAGAAGAAACATACTAATTCCTTAAGCATGGCTGAGGGCCCATCAATTTTACTGTGTCTAGAAGACAAACTGCTGCATCAAGAGTATCTGTTATTCACTCTATCAGCTTCATCAGTATGCATGTACTTAAACATAACAGCTGCATCAAATCTGAAGGATCACTCCAAGCCTTTTCCATTGACAAAGCTGCATTTCTTCAGCAGTTTGAGGACAGGGGCTGTTTCAAAACCACTCTTCCTCCATTTATTGCAAAAATTATTTTGTAGAAGGAATTATATATTGGAGGAACCGTAGTAAAACTTTCCTTGACTCTCCATTATTACCTGATTCTGTAATTCCACTACCAGCACTTAAAATTAAGCAGTCCTTCCACCAAGAATGTAAAAACACAAACTTTGACATGCAGATAAACTGACATGTGGAAATACTCACGTGCAAAGGATGGACTGATCCTCTCGATCTAGAAAAAAATTTTGAAATTGTAGTCAGAGTAGAACTCTAAATTTCTCTGACAGAATTAAATCAACACCAAAGACACCAAGAACTAGTAAACACTGACAAGTATCTTCAGAAACACAGCCAAGTAGCCCATTCTCTGGCAAGACATCCACCTCCTACCATATGCCAAAGTATAATGGCACCATAGCAATTTAGTTTTCTTCATCCAGAAATAATTTTATTTGCATTACAATTTTTTTACAAATACTACAAGAGTCTCCTACTGAATGTTTCTTTACCACACAGCTACAGTGTGATGTGCATCTACTTGTTCTTCAGCTCCTGTTACAGAGGGCCCATACTGACTTCCAAAAGTTATCAGGAGAGCAGTGAAAATGGAAGAGGTAGCGGGAAAGTGGGACAGCAACTATTACAAATCCCCAAGTGCCAAAGATTCACACCAAATAGAGGCTTTCAGACCAAAACAAACACTGGAGACTCAGTGATGAAATATTTGTTACTTATACTGCACAGACTGGACCCAAAAACTAAAACACTGAGCAGCAGCCTACATCCTATACAGCTGATAGTTTGTGGCACCATTCCCTATTGCATTAACACAACAGTTGGTAACAATAGAAACCTTTTCCATGTTGACATACCAGCAGACATACTAATGCCAGTGTTCAATTCCCAGCTGTAGGTATCTTTCCAGTTACAGAACTTAATTCACTCAGCCCATTCACCACTATCTTCTCCCACATCTTTAACCTCCTGTCAGCATTCACCTATGATTCTACTTTGTTATGCACAGTTCTGACCAGTCCTTCCACCATGCCTTCATCCCACAGCTCCTGCACACACTCCACCAATTCTACCCTGTTTCACTTTCATCCCTGCCCTCCACCCTGTGCCCACCTACCCCCATTCCTTCACATCACCAGGACTGAGCTGGGAGCACCAGGAAGACTGAAGACTGCCTGTACCTACAGGCAGTCAGCCTCAGAAGCCACCAGAACAGCCTCAGTAGCTTGTAGTCATCACAGAGACAGTGAAACATGGAACAGGTGAGCACAGCAGGTCATTGACTGACTGACAGCCCACAAAAGCCACTGGGGCACTCAGAACACACCATGCTACCAAACTCAAAATCCTCATTAGGCTGGGGGGTTTTCTGGTTTGATGTTAAGTGTTTGTTTGTTTTTAAATCAAGACCAGAAGACTTCCAGATTATTCAGTCTGAGAAGCTCAGTAACACAGCAGCAGTTAAGATTTCAGTCAGGCATTGCCACTTTCCTTTTTCCAATCATTGCATTGGACTAACATCTACTCTCTAAAAAGAGAAAGCAAACCTCAAACATAAGAGTATGCAATTGACTGGATCTCTCCAATAAATTTTTTCAGTAATTGGTGATGTCCAACAGTATGTTTATGTGACTGCCTCCACATTTTAGCTACTGGTTCTTTCTATTCCTTTTCCCCACAGCTTAGAGAAACCAAGCACACTCAGTATTCTTCCCACCAGGCAGTCCCTAGACAATATAATTAAGTCACCATTCAAGTTGTTTTGTGCAAGATAAAGAGATTGAGCTGTAATTAGGGAAGGCTTTCTAGTCTGATAGATTTCAAGTACCTGAAACCTCTTTCTATACCCTTAAACAATGCTGCTGCGAGTGCATTTTGCATTTCAGCACTAACGTCATGAATGCCGCATTCATCAAGAAAAATCTCTCGTACACCCAGTTTAAAATAAGAGGCATGTATCTAGCCTTTGCACATATTTTTGTGGAATAAGGAAAGCTGGCAAACCTAATAGGTTTGAGATTACATCTTAAAATATTCTGAAGCCAATAATGGAAGCATTAGGTTCACATGCTACATATATACAAGTCTTGCTCTTAAGCATCTTTACTGGAAACTGATTGTATGTAGATGAGCACAAAAAATGAGAGGGAAATAATCTGTTTTTTTCCTGTTAAAACTCAGAATATTACCTGCCACTACCCTGCTATACTATTCTCAGAAAGAGTTGATCAGCCTCAAGCCTAGAAGAAAGCAAGTAGAAGAAAATCATTCAAACAGTTTCTTTCAAGGCAAATTCTTAAACCTTCAAAACTGGATATTGCAGCTTTACTTAAATTGCATATTCATTTTTTCAAGTGCTGAATTTATTCACTGCTTTTGAGATATACACTCCTTTTGCTGAAGGCCAGGCCAAGAATAGATGTTAACCAGCTCCAAAGGCCTCACACATTTAAGGTTCCCAGTGGGTCAAGGGCTCAGCAGGCACATGCCAGCCCTCTGCATGACTGGGCACTTTGAGGGTGGATCAGGGGAATAACTAATGACTCATTTATGGATCGCCTAAGGAAATGTATTCTTCAGTAGTACAACACCTGAGTACAATTCTGCACCACAAAGCAGCTATGTGAAAGGACAAGACTGTGCCTCTGAATAACATCTGACTTTCAAAAGCTTGAATAAAAACTAACAGTTCACTTGTCCAGAAAATACTATGCTTGCATTCAGGTACTACAGAGGCTCTTCTAAGAAATAAATTTGAGAGAAAGAAAAAAAAAAATTAAAAAGATAACTCTAAGTAACATGCTCCTTTATTGCTGGTAACCAGTTCTGATCTTGGAATTATGAGCTGGGGCTTCTCAAACAGGCAGTGGAGCCCCATGCACTTGAATAGCACCTGCCTTCCCATTTCCATCCCAGAGATGATCCAGCAAAAGAATACCAGTAAGCAGACAGATAAACTGACTGCCCAACAGAAAAAGAGTTGATCAACATCAGATAATATAAGATAATCAAGCAGCTCTTTGGCACTGAATGTTTCTTGATCATGCCAAGTTTTCGCATACTTGATTGAGAAGTTCTTTCCAGCCTTGTTCCAGTAAGGCAACATATCCACAGCACCCTGGATTGACCCTAAGGAGTCCTAAAGGGGCAAGCACAGAATTTTTCCCCACCTTAACACAAAGCAAGGTGTTGAAAGGTGGTCAGGCAGGAAAAGTCACAGACAGTGTTCAAACTCCTCTGGCTCAAAGCCTTCCTCCCCCAGCATACTTTCGTGGTGGCCCACTGCAGCTGCCTTAGTCACCTCTGCTTTAAGTCAGCAGGAACGTACCTGCGAGTGCAGGCAAGTCTCCGGGAGCACGCAGACACTGCCATAAAAGGCAACATTCCTGTTTGCAATCCAGGGGAAATTCTTTCCCAGGACTGCAAAGCAGCAGTCATTGGGATAGCTGGAATTCTTCTAATTGTGTATAGACAGACAACTCAAATAATGTGTTGAGCAACAGGAAACTGAAGCCGAGCAAAGGGGCAAAGAGCTAACACATACAAAGCATAACTCTTCAAATTAAGAACAGTTTCAAATGCCAATATTCGTTCTCCATATGATACTGACTTGTGCCATCACAAATCAGAATTCGGTTGTCCATGCAAGAGGCCTCCACCCCCTTTTTTTTCAAAGGATCATTCAACATGAGTGTACTGCACTACTTCAGTCAGCACTTGCCTTTACTTCATTGTCAGTTGTGCAAGCAACCTACTCAGCAAAAGAGAATGTGCTGGGTACCATAAACTCAGTTGCTTATAATAACACAATCAAGAAACGCCTGATTAAAAGAAATCTGCATCTGCTTTTCAATCCTAAACAGAGTCACTTATTAAAAACAATCCAGAATAACAACTCATTAGTTAATTATAGCAACAGTTCTGTATTTCAAACCAGCTGACAAGGAAAGCTTTTTATCTAGGCTCTTCTTCAGCTCTCATCACCATAGTATTCAAGTGATCACAAGACAAGCAGCCTCAAACATCCCGAAATTCAGGAAGTAAAATATCCTTCAAATTTAAACTACACAGCAGTATGGTATAATAAGATCAGTAGGTTAATTTTACTATGTAAAAAAACCCATAATATGTAACTTATTCTTGACTTTCTTTAGTCCAAGTATAAAAGACTGCATTTTAGATGGCTGACTGCTTCAGCATACATTAAAAACTAAATTAAACTGAAATTTATTTTCACAAAAGAGGCATCTTTGTACATAGAAAGTACTTAACCAAATATGCTACTGCAAAAAAACAAATGTGAATGAATGCTGAACTGCTGTGGTCAAATATATTGGCATAATTGATAAATTAATACAGCTCCAAAGTCTTGAATTTTGTTTTTAAATGTTTTGGGATGGGAGAAGAAAAAGGTTAGGAGGCTAGAAGAGAATGTGCAATTTAAGCACCACATCTCAGTTACAGAATATCCTACCAGGCCTTTATCACCCACTTCCTCTGCATGAGTGACTCTCGTTTCAAACCCGTTCATGTCCATAAAAGGAGAAGTAATATAGCATTCACACAATGGTGACATCACCTCTGCAGCTAAGAGGAAGTGCAGCTGAAAGGCAAAGGCTTGGCTGGCAGTCCTCTGCCTATAGCTGACTCATGAGGGCTGAAAGCTTACCCATAGCTCATAGTACCACCCACCTCCTAACCAGGGGCGTCTGGCAGCCGGGGCAGCCCAGCCTTCCATGTTCCC
>VZTT01007528.1:386-15621 GCA_013400855.1 Buphagus erythrorhynchus | reverse complement strand
GATCTTTAGAATAACACCAGTCAACAAGAAGGCCAAGGTCTCAGCAGAGTATTCTGAGGAGAGATATGAATGAAAGCACATGCTTCCAATTACAAATGCAGAAACAAGTAAATGAAATCCTAGAAGTTTTGTTAACTGGTGTTATTCTAAAGCATTTTCTTTTGACACATTGAACATATCATAGTTACAAACTGGTAGCTAATGGGAATCAGTGTCTTGACATGCAGTTTCTGCTTTGGAACCACAATAGTCAAGGCCTCCTGAGGTTCCCCCTAAAACTACAAGAGTGAAGGGGAGGGATTGTTATTCTGAGCAACCTATTCCCAGTTTTACCATCTGCTATCTCATGTTTGATATTTACATAAAGCTTAGAGAAAAAAAGTAATTATGCATCCAGTAAGAAAACCATGCATAAACATTTCTCATAACATTCTTTTACCAGTTTCTTCTCAGAAGTCAGTAACAGAAGAAAGAAGCCTGAAGCCAGGAATATGCTAATTGAGGTGCACAGATATTAATCAAGAGACTTAAGAAGAAGAGAGAAAGGAAAGGATTGGGTTTCCTGCACTGGAAGATGATATCCTGGTGCTAATTCACAGGAAATTACAGGAAATAAACAAGAAAGAGAAATGCAGATAATATCATCTGGGACTGAAGAAGAAAAGGCTTGCCCCAAACCTCAACACGAATGACTTCAATAAATGCCTTCCAAAACAGAAGTCAGGCAACTGCAGTTTCAAGAGCTCCCAAAGATATACCAATCCCTAAATTATATTTTGGTCTGTTAGTCAGGTTTGAAGGCTGGCATACATACAGAAACTGTCAGGGAGAATCTTATTGTCAAATACATTTAAATAATTTATTTATAAACTTTTAAATGAATTTGATTAATTTTTCTACATCTAAATCTACTTCATTTTAAATCCTGTTATATGCAACATGACTGAAAAAACAAGGCATTCCTTCATGATGAGTAGATAATTTTGGAAAACATCCTGCATCATCACCTTGTGTTTCCCCTGCATACCAAGCTGTAACAAGATTTCCTATCTCCCAGCTGCACAGTCAGGCTCTCTACAGGTCCAACCACTTCAAGGGGTGAAGGATCAGCAAGGAAAGCTATTGCTTGTAACAAAGCATGACAGGGAAGATGGAGACTTGCTAGGTTTCATTTTGCAAAAGTTCAGCGCAGAGAGTGGCAGCTCTGGGAAAAGCTGAGGGAAGAAGTGTCTCTTCACTAGCCCATAAAAGCACCTGATATATAAATACTCCAAGAATAAGAGTTTAATAAATAAAATGCTGCAGATCTGCTGTCCTTTGCTACAGACAGCTGTGGGAGGAGGAACCACATTACAACTGACACTGAGCAGCAGCAAGATTTCCAGTTTTGCCAGCAAAATTTCCACAACTTCCTGAACTTCCAGGTGCAACTCAGCTAATAAAATGCTTATCTGGTCTTGTAATCTTTACACATCATTAATCCCTACTCACACGAGTCTTAGCTCTGATCTCTCCTATTTCTGAACAAAGAGGAGTTCTGGAAAAGTAAACAAATAGACCAGAGAAGCTGAGATCATAGTTGGGCCAATCAATGTGAAATTTTCATTACTTCCACCAAAACGCCAATCACATGTTGCTAATGCCATGAGCTTCATTCCCTATTTGTATATTTTTCTTCCCTCTCTCTACAAAATTATGCAATATGCAATCCACAAAGCTTCCCCCAAATTTCTTAACCATAATGCATTTCTTATTTGGACTTCATCCTAAAAAATTATATTCTTCTGTGATATCTAGGAATACAGTGCTAAAATTTCTGTGATGAAGCCAAATACTTTACTCACATTGTTGCAGAATGGATTCAGGGTCTGAAAATTTCACTTGAAAGGGCTTACATAGTCCCATTGTTAGCATGGAACACCTTCTCCCAGTCCACAGCCCAGAATCATTCACTGGACATCTCCTAGGATATCAGGAGCAGAAAAGGTTTTACTTTTAAACCCTGAAGAAAATAGTTCCCCTTTTTGGGCACAGGCTTAATAACAGTGTTTTTATACATAGACTTAGAAAAGTGTACCTTTTTCGTAGTATTTTCCAAATAAAGGATGCAAATGACTAAACAAACATTGAAAAATGTACTTGAATTTTTCTTACACAACTAAAAAAAATCTTTTTTTCAGCAGGAAGATGGCACTTTCATTTAGTCTTTTTATCTTAGCAATCTTTTATTTTCTTTGTTTTATTGTAGAATGGGAAACATATATTTCTCATCCCATAACCTAAACTCACAAGAGATTTGAGTTTGAAAATCCTGACCAGGAAGAGCTGAAGATCAATCTTCTTTGTCCTGACTGCATGCATTAATGTCTGATATCCTATATATGAGGGGAGGCCTCCTTAGTGACATACCTCAAAATGATGCATTTGACACACACTGAAAACACATAATAAACCTTGGTCATGAAAGACATGTATCTAAACCTTAGGAATGTAAGCGCTGGACCTTAACCAGAGATTAAATGAAAGTGAGGTTTATTGAAAAATAAAGTATTTTTGTGCATTTTCACTCTTTATTAAATATCAGTGCACATTGGAAGTTTAAGTATCAGAATCTTAGTAAAAAATCAACAAGAATTTTTCAGTCTTAACATTTTGAATTCAGATTTAAGCTACAGGAATCTCAGTTTATGGGAAGGATGGGACTTTGGTTGAGGAATGGCATAATTGAACTCTAATTAGCTCTACAAAGGAGGCTGCTGTGGATGAACAAAACAGACTCCTTGATGTCAGGGACAATAAAATACAGATTAGTTTGGAAAGTTTAGGTATTTTCTTTAGATACTTTGAATTATAAGATATCCTACATATGACAGATAAGCATTAATTTGTAGAAAATAGTTTCAGTGGAGGGTGAATAACAGTGCAATTATGGAGCTGAAGAAATCTAAATTCTCTTTATCTATTGCTCTAGAAGGTATGCACTATAAAATTGTACCAGTTATGTTTAATAGAAGTCCAAAGCTATTGCTATCAGAGGGCAACTTAGTTTTTTCCAAAGCAGCCTATTATAAGTTAAATTAGTAGAAGAGTAGAAAAAAATGATAGGCTAGCTTTGTGGGAGAGGGAGTTATAATCTGTGTGTGTCTTTTGGGGCTTTGGAGAGGAGTGTCGCATGAAAGTCAGGATAATGAAACTGATCCAATAAAAGGTGAAAATTTTTTTGGACAGATTCATTAGGAATTTTTTCATTCTATGTTTGTTCTGTAAGTCTGACATTCGCAGTCATCAGAATAACCTCAAGCCAGAAATGTTCACTTTTTCGTAGTATCTCATGATCAGGAAGGCAGAGGTCCTGCATGATGATAATGCTGGAGATATTATCCTGTGAAGCAGAAATATATAGGAGGTATACATTGCTTAAAAAGCATTTATACATCTCAGAAATTAATGCAAGAGGAATAGAGGAGAAATCTGGAGAAAATAGAATTAGGTACTGTCCTTTCAGCTCATGCAGCTTCAGGCTTCCACCACCTTTTTCACTGTGTCAGCCACAAAAAAAGTATTATCCTGGACATTTACTAACATTTCAGAAGATTAAACTGAAGAATGATCACAAGTACTTTATCACTGAATGCCAAAACACTTTGGTATAATCTAAAGGCACCTTCTAAAATATACAAATATATCCCAAAAAATTTACCAATAGCTCTGTTACTTGTGTTGCATTTTGACAGAATAAGTGTTCTATAGACACTTTTAATAGCAGTTATTAAAATTTTAAAAAGAAGTGCACTTAAGCAAGCATGATGCTATGCTAATTCTTAGTAAAGTAACTACCTCAGTCAAAGACAGCCTACACTTTCAAGATAAGGTCACAAGGAAGATTATATTCAAAAGTCCATAAATAAATTTAGCAGATAATCAAGTTAAATGTTGAGTTTCATGCTACAAGACAAGGGATCCTGCATGCTCCTTTGCCTTTGCAGTGCTCAGTTTTCTATCTACTCTGCTGCAGTGACCACCTTTTTACCTTTGGATTAATCAAGTAAATGTATATGTTTGTAAAAACCCAAACAAATAATAATAAAAAAATTAGCATAAAATGAAGAAAAAAAATGCTGCTTTAAATCCAAATCCTCTTATGGTGTAAAGTTTGTTCCACTGATTAATTGCAAGCAGTTTCATCACTTGAAAATAAAATCTATTAAGTCACTAGATTGCAGAATATTTAGAGACTATAAAATTTGAAACATAGCTAAGATATATTCTTAGAAAACACACCTTCACCTTCTTGTTGACTTTAGCAATCAAGTCAGTAGCACTAGTTTGATAAAAAAAAAATAATACTTTAATTAATGCATTTTCTTTGCAAGTTTTGGTCATGTCTTTTAATGTGTTTTCAGAATTTCCCAATATCATCTGGACTTCTGACTGATAAATTAAGGGAAATAACAGCAACAAATTCATTAATTCTCAGGCTGGCATGTATTTTGAAAGTATAAGCTGCCTTTTATATTTTATCAAAGCAAAGTCTATACAAAAGCAAATAAAGTTGTCCCAGGTTTAGATCGTATTGGATTCAAATCTCACAAGGGTATACATTAGCACTAGAGTGACATATGGAATACTATCAGCAATTGGAAATTTTCAGAGGGAGAAAAACTGTGGAAAAGTATCCCTTGGATAACAGAACAGAGAGATGACATTCTCATTATAAGCAGAAACAAGCTGAACAGCTGTGCACCCCAGAGAACTAACTTTGGCAGGTAGAGAAATCAGGATATGGTTTAAAGAACATGTATTTCATGAGTCAAAAAATGGTATGTCAGCCACAGATAAATAGAAAATTCATCAGAAACAAAATCACAACAAAAGAAAATCCTCAATGGTGAAAAAGAAAACCATCTAGGTTATGACTATATTTATTTATCATTAGTTATTTCTTTCATGTGTTTCAGATTATTTACAAGCCTTTTATTATCTTCTGAGAAGAATATCTTTAAAATATGACAATTGATGGAGCTTAAAAAGATTTTGTTTATTTGGTAAGATAAAAATTAAACCTTGTATGCAATTCTTTGTATGTCAGATGAAGACTTGCCCCATAATACAGAAGTTATTACAGATTTGCCTGTTTACTATGCTTTCAGGCCAGAGAGTAAGAATGAACAAAATTACTCTTGCTGTGATAAATAAATCACAATAAGAATTATAATGCATATATTTTATGGTTTTTTTATTTTAGACTTTTATGTAACGCATTGGACAGATGACATGACTTTGGTATTATTCTTTCATGAGAAGACACTGGCAGCCAAGGGAGGTGTCCAGATACACATTGGGATTTAATATTATCAGAACGTGAATTAGATGGTCTCAATAGAGTTAATTTATCCCTCTTCTACTGGACAGACTTTTTGTGACAGACAGGTATCAGAATGATTTCTTTTTAAGAGCTTCCAAGAGAAGCTTTTGTTTTTACAATAATGAACTCTGAAAGTGTGCAAGCAAGAATCTGAGTTAGGGAAGATGTGATCCTGTTCCTGTACATCCTACAGGGATGGCTGGAAGACCATGGTGGATAAGAAGTTTCAGGCTTTTTTAAAAAATTATTTACAAAACACATTATGCTAAACAAGATGACCTTTTCTGAGACACCTAAAAATGCTGGAAAGCTGTCCCACTTTTCCTGCACTTGAAACACGTTCTTTTTTCATATATCAGCTGTCAGAGCCCAGAGCTGCAACTAACTGAGAGATGGCAGACAGATTTGAAAGTAACTTCATGTTCACTGACTTTGGAATATATAACATTTTTATACAGGCTAATTATATTCACCCTTTAAAACCAGTTGAGACAAATGGGTACTTACAAGCATGATTCACTGGACTCATCTAGGATGTTCATAATGTTCATATTAATGATGGTTAATCTATGCATTAGAGGCCAATATAGGCAATTAGTTCCACTAGGAATATCTCAGGTTGGTTGAGATGAACTCTACATCACTATCAAAACTACTGTGTGCATCCCATATTGTCTATATCCAAGTAAAGGTATTCAAGGAAGTAGCAAAAAATAGGTGATGAGTAACATCAACAACTTTCTGAAGAGTAGACACTTCTGATATTACTTTTTCTGTCAATTAATTATTGTGGTAATTAGACTCCTGGCAGATTAAAGAAAGGCAGCAATCATATAGTTTGAAAATTCCCAGGAGGAACAAGTGAACCAAGGAGGACACCCAGCTTTTTAAAGCCAGTCTGTCTTAATAAACCAAAGCATATTAATTTTCCATGTCTACCCACTAGATATGGTATGAGTCATGAGATGAGGAATATGTGTTTTCTATTCCACATCTTTACTGAGCAACAAGAAATTGAGCAAGAAAGGCAAGAAATTGGCATGGCTGAGTCAAACATGCTGTCCAAACTAAAGGGAAAGAAGCAATTGCACAGGAAGTGGAAACTAGGAGAAGGTGAAGCTGGAACTGAACCTGGCAAGAGATGCAAAGAATAATAGAAAGGGCTTCTACGGGTATGTTCACCAGAAAAGAAAGGTCAAAGAAGGTGTACCTCCACCTGATAATGCCAGAAAACTGGTAACAATGGATAAGGAGAAGGATGAGGCACTCAAAAAAATTTTTGACTCAGTCTTCAACCTCTCTTCCCACAGCTCTCAGGTTGATGGAGAGCAGGAAGGGGATTGGGGGAGCAAAATGTAACAGCAGGACAGAGGACTGGGTGAACAAAATGTTTCCTACTGTAAGTAAAGATCAGATTAATGACCACCTGAGGAACCTGAATGTAACTAAGTCTATTTGACCTGATGAAATGCATCCCATAATCCTGAGGGAATTGGCCGTTGTAGTTGCCAAGCCACTCTCCATGATATTTGGAAAGTCGTGGTATTCCCAGTGAAGTCCCAGGTGATGGGAAAAGGGGAAACATTGTACCCATCTTTAAAAAGGGTAGAAAGGAGGATCCTGGGAACTAGCAACCTGTCAACTTCACCTCTGTGTCTGGGAAGATGATGGAACAGATCCTCCTAGAAGTTATGCTAAGGAACATGGGGACAGGGAGGTGATTTGAGACAGCCAGCACAGCTTCACTAAGAGTGAGTCCTTCTATGATGGAGTAACTACATCAGTGGACAAGGGAAGGGTTACAGATGTCATTTATCTGGACTTCTGTAAGGACTTTGACATGGTCACCACAACATCCTTCTCTCTAAATTGCAGAGGGATGGCTTTGGTGGGTGGACTATTAGGTGGATAAGGAAATGGAGAGTTGAATTCAGAGGGTAGTGGTGAAAAGCTACAAGTTCAATGTATATCTATGGTGTCACTCAGGTGTCCATACTGGGACCAGTGCCATCTAATATCCTCAAGTGCACCCTCATCAGATTTTCTGATGGCACCAAGCTGAGTGATACAATTGAGACATCTGAAGGATAGGATGCCATCCAGAGGGACCTGGAAAACTTATGAAGTGGGCTCATGGGAATCTCCTGAGTTCAACAAGACCAAGTGCAGGGTTCTGCATTTGGGACAGGGCAACCCCCAGTATCAACACAGGATGAGGATGAACAGATGAAGAGCAGCCCTGCTGAGGAGGACTTGGGGGTGCTGGTGGATGAGAGGCTGGACATGACCCAGCCATGGGCACTCACAGCCCAGGAAGGCAATTGTGTCCTGGCTGCATCCAGAGCAGCGTGGGCAGCAGGGCAGGGAGGGGATCCTGTCCCTCTGCTCTGCCCTGGTGAGACCCCACCTGCAGGGCTGCATCATCTCTGGGGTCCCAGCACAGGAAGGACATGGACCTGTTGGAACAAATTCAGAGGGAGCCACCCAGTTGAACAGAGGGATGGAGCACCTCTCCTATGAGGGAAGGCTGAGACTATTGAGCCTGGAGAAGAGAAGGCTTCAGGGTGACCTAATTGCAGCCTTCCAGTACCTGAAGGAAAGCTACAGGAAAGATGGGGCAAGACTATTTGTACAAGAGTATGCAGTTTTAAACTGAGAAACACTAGGTTTAGATTAGACATCAGGAAGCAATTCTTTACTGTGAAAATGGCGGGGCACTGGAAGAGGTTGCCCAGAGAAGTTGTGGATGCCCTGTCCCTGGAGGTGTTCAAAGCCAGGCTGGATGAGTGATTTGAATTTTTTTTATTGGAATAATTAGATCCAATTTGAAAGATGTCCCTTTTCATAATGATACTCTGATCCAGTGAAAAAAAATGAAAAGCAAAATTTGATCTTAGAGAAGATAGAAAACTTGACAAACGTGTTTTCATACAAAAGTGGAATTAATCTTTTAAAATTGGTTTCCGCTCTTCTGTGCATGGCAGTAGAGATCAAGAGGGCATTTACAAATTATGGAAAGCAGAATGCCAGTAGATAGTGAATTTTTATAAATGTGCTTGTCTAGAAAGAAAGATGAATTTATAATTAAGGATCCTTTTCCTGGATTTATTCTTCAAAGATAGCTGTGGGGAATGTTTTCGTGGAGGAATAGTTTTCAGTGAAGTGGTGAAGCTGTCTAAGCATCATTTTAAGAGCAAAATTGAAGTGTTTCATGGCAAAAGACTTTAAACATTTTATGCTCCCTTAGGAGATTTTCCAACATTATAAAACAACACACAGACATTTTTCTATCAGAAAAATTACTAAGGCATAAAGTCTCATTCAAAAGATTTCTGAAGGTGCTTCATTTAAAGTCTATTATTTTAGCCTAAATAGAGAAGCTATTTAAAAAACTGGAAAAAAAACTGAGTTACATTTCAATCTTACTACTTTGTAATAGAATGAACAGTCAAATGCTGTCATGTAGATGAAAGATATGTTGAAAAATACATTTCTTTAGGAAAAGGTTTTTAATGAATATCATGTTTTTCTGCATATGGTAATCCTGTATTTTAAGCATAGTGACAAGTACTTGGGGCACAAAATTTTATTTCATGTTTAAAATTTTAGTTATTTCAACTTATAAATTATTCATCGTGAATATTTTACTGCTTTGTTAAGCTGGTGGAATTTGGAAAGAACTTTTTTTTTCTTTATAAAATTTTCTATCACATACTCAGCATCACCTTAAGTAACTATATGTTATATTCCATTATATTTTAAGGCATGACCAGACCTTGCCTCAGTGTCTCCAAACTGATAATGAAACTACTCTCCATTGCTTTTATCCAGCCATGGCACTCTCAGAAAATCTTAGAAATTTTCACTAGAGCTGAGACTATGTGAGTTATACTCACATAAACCAAAGCCAGACTTCCATTAAAGGGTAACTTTATTCAGTATTACTAACCTGGTGAAGAGCTATGGAGGTGACAATTTTAAATACACACACACACACACCCCTTCTTTTTTTTTTTTTCCTCAGCTTTATAATATCTGACTTATAAAATGCAATGAGTCTTGACAACAAAAAGTATTTGTATAAGAGGCTCACATCAAGCAGGGAAGAAGCATTAGTTTTGAAATTTAAGGATACAGGACTTTGCTAGAATCTCTACCTTCAGATCCTATATCAAATGGGAAGTTCATTTAGATATTTCCATGACAGAATTTTGAAAATAGTTTTGAAGCATATGTAATTTCCTTCAGAAGCACAATAAAAATAAAACAAAAATACCCTGAGTACCAAAGATCCCTCTTTGGACGTCTCTAACCTTGCACATAGACAAATTTCCTTGAAAATCAACACAGAGAGAATTCAAACACCCATCAAAGAGCATTTGGGGTAGATTGTCTGCTTTTGCTGAATAATATACCCCATTGCTTTATATGCAATGCTCCCATTAAATTTCAGTTGTCCTCAGCCAAAAGAAGAAATATAATGTGGGGTTGTGCAATTACCTTCATTCAACAGATTTCTATGCTTGGACGTTTTTATGGTCTCAAAGAATTCCTGTTCACTTATTGGTTTCTATCAGAAGGAAAGAAATAACAATGAGGGCACTGTTGTGGATTTGGTTTTTTTTTCTTCTTTTATCTTCGACAAACACATTTCCGCAAATAAATATCTCAAAAGCACCATTCACTATTGGCTTTCAGCACGAAATAGCACAACACACAAAACATGTTGGAACATTAGTCTGGTTTCATACAGTGCTTTTCAAATGTTGTAATAAGAGGTCTTTTCAAAATCAAAGACTGAATGAGGGAAGCATATTAACTTGAAGGAAGGATCTGCCTTTTTTGTTATTCCATGTGTCATTACAAGCTTTAGACATTAGAACAAGTTTTATATAAATGATGCACTCTGCAAGAATTGCCTTTACTCTAAGAAAAATATCAGAAGCCAGACAAGATAGCTTGGAAAAAAGCAGTCTAATTTAAAATCTGTCAGAAATAAAGAGCCCTCCTGGTGAGATTCTCTGTGACAAGGTCTTAGATATGAGATCACATCCAAACCACAACTTCTGTATACAAGTAACAGCTTCAACTCAATTGCTTTTATAGCTCCTTATTTACACCAGAATTGAATTATATCTACTAAAGAGCAAACTTTATCACTGTCTGTGGCTGAAGAAGCAAGTGCTGCTACGTTGTACAGAGACTTAACCAAGACTGTAACCAGGGCAATTCACCTATAAAGAATACACCTGGCAAAGGCAGCAGAATACTGTAATCAAAGTCAATAGAATTACACCAGCAATTAGGACTAGAGAGTTAGATTTTCTACTATGCTATACCCAGCAGATTTGTACATCTAATGAATTTCTATGTGGGGAATTTTAAACAAGATCTGAATGGTAGCATTTTATTTTGTGGTGTAAGGCATAAGAAGCATACCACTTGTAGAAAGGGTATTCCTTTTTTTACAACCTTCTTGGATGATAAATCTGGTCCCTTGGTTGAATGTTTTGCATCACAGAGTCCAGTTCCCTGTTAACACAGGCACCTATCACCCTCTCACTCGTGTGTGTAGCACCATCTGCAAAGCAGCTCATCTTTTTGCTCTAGTGCTGTGATCAGAGACAGCTCCAGAAAGTCATTGCCATTGCAAATCCAAGCTTTATCATGGCCAGTCTACACCTAACATGAAGTAAGATAACACAAAAAGCAAAGATCTTCATGATTATTATTATTATTATACAACAAATATTTATTATAAACAAAAATCTTTATTTAAATGATCACACAAAAGTCCAGGTTTTATTTCTTACATAACCTCCAAAATATTTGAGGTTCATTAATGGCTGTTATGAGTCCTTCTGCTCTTTCCTGTTGGTGTCTTATCAAGTGGATACCAGAGCCCAGAAGCTTCCTCTTCAAATCTGTTGTAGAACAGAACTATTTTTCCTTTGTCATGGAGAAGGTCAATCGTTTCAATGATGCACCAGGGAATGCATGCTGGGTCAGCAGCAAAGGTAAGGTGAGCTCTCCAGTATTCCCAGCCATTCCTGTTTGACTGTAAGCTCTGGAAATCCCCATCAGAGTACAAATTCCTCATAAACACTAACCTATGGGGATTACTAGAGTGCTGGAGAAGGACCTCTTGTTCTTTCAAGATCACCAGAATTCTCTCACAAAATGTAAGCGTACCTTTAGTCATAAAACCTGTCCTTCCTCAGATTTCTCATCCATCCTCAGATTTCTCATCTCATTTTCTGCTGAACTCAGAAATGGTACGAAAAGTATTTGTATAGCTGCCCGTTTAGAATAGTTGCCTGAGACTTCAGAATTATCCTTACACAAAGAACAAGCCCTTAAAATATAGCCCTATATTTTAAAACTGAACAAAGTCTATAAGTACCAGAAATTAAAATCTTCTTCACTTGTGAAGACAAAACAGAAGTCTTAATGACTTTCCATGCTGATTTCTTTTTGAGGAAGATAAAATTTTATATATTAAATGAAAGTGATGACAAGATTAATGACAATTTAATTCATACACTTAGGCTGGTATGCATTCAAAGTCATCTGACCTGTTCTAGGAGTTGAAATGATCTGTAAATACACTTTTTTCTTTATTTTGATTACCATCAGAAGGAGCTGGTATAGTAATCCAAGACTTAGACATTTAGGTTTTAAATGTCTAAGGTCTAAGATGTGACTCATGGTCAAGATGCTGTCACTCAGAAGAAGAGCCTGCAATGACAGAATTCAGCTTATCCTTATCGATTTACCTTCTTCCCAGGTGCCCCTCTAAGGCTAACTGTAACAGTGCCTCAAATGTTACACCTTTGAAGACAACTATCAAAAGGCACAGCAGTGAATTGAAGGCTTATGAAAACAAACACTTAATCCAGTATTAAACCAGATTTATTTCTTTCTTCAGTTGATTCTGTGCATAGTGCGGTTGGTCTGCAGACTTCTTGGTTCTGCTGTCCCCAAGACCTTTTACAAGTCTGAGGATTTTAGTTCAGATGTTTCTCCCAAGTTTCACCAGTATTCAAGTGACAAAAATCCATGTTAATCCCAGGTCTGAAATTCAAGTATCTGGAGACCACAGAATTCTGTGCTAAGTTTTGCAGCAATCCCACAGTGTCATCACTGTCAATGTCAGACAGTGGGGAAAACAAGACCCTACTGTCTTCAATATTGTGATTTCCTCAAACCTAATACCATTGGAACTGTCATTTAGTTATTTTAAGACACAGAATAAGCCATAAACCAGGATCATGGCACTGGAAAGGGGAGTCAAAGGAGACCACAGATCTTAAGTAAGATCTCCCTCTTTCCTGTTCTGGACAAGAATGTGCTGTCCCTGTATTTTCCCCATATCAATTACTGAATTTATTCCAGCAGAGCAAAGGAAAACAAAGAAGGAGAAGTCTAACCCCACTGTAATCAGACAACACCTCTTTACTTTCTTTTTACCAAATTTCTAAGACAATCCAGATCCCAGCATCCAAATCCAAGAAATTCCATAGTTGTGGAGAAGGATCAAGCAACATGCATAGCCATGTAATTGTCCCAGTGCACTTTGAATTAATTATAAACCCAGTAGGAACTCATAAAACATTGCACAGAACAGCAGCAACAATTATTCTTAACTGTAGGCCCAGCTGGCTCCCAATCTTAAACCAGCATGAGTTTTGCTAATAACCATGGCAATACCAGAAAAATAAATACCTTTGCTTAACACAATCATTATTTATTTGCATCCACCCCACTGATGTAATTTAACTTGGACTCTTTATTCTATCTGCTCTCCTCTTGTCTCCCAACCAGGGTATCCANAAAAAAAAAAAAAAACACCTCTCTTATTTAATTTGTTTACCTCATAGACTGAATATAAACTTGTGTATAATGTAAGGAATGTCATCACTGATGACAGCACTAGGGACTATGATTTGTGTCAGGAAAAATGATCTCATAGCAGGTATCTCAAATTTAACTCTTATAAAATTAATAAAAATAGAGTTTGCCGCTCATAACAGTAATGTAAAGTTTTCAAGGAATGGGAGAAAATAAGAATACCAAAATCTGAGTACAACTGAGTCAGAATATGAAATTTTCATGTCTCCAGGCTGTTAATTCAAGAGAAGGTGTAGACTGGCAATTGCTAGAAATCAAACGGAAAACAAGTTGTGACATTCTGTCAAATTTCACCTGCAAGTACAAAATACTGATAAAAATAAACTCAGCTCAACCCTTCTGTTTCCACAATGTATCAAAAACAGAAGATTGAGGTTATTTTCTCAGTGTAATAAAAATTAATCTCTTCAATAGATTCAAACTGAAAAACATGTTTTGCAATTCTAACTAGAGTATTAATCACACTTCCTATATTCAGGAATGCAGAGTAGCATTTTCAAAAGCGTCCAAGATTTTTCACTGACCAGACTTTAAGTTCTCTTTAAAAGTTTGGGTTTCGATCAAATGAAATGTGCAGAACAGCAGTTCCCAGCCATCACTGGTCCTTAAGTAACAATTCTGTGAAAGCAGTGCTTTTGCAGCAGCCTTGCATTGTCTCCATTCAGCTGTGCTCAATTTCAAGCTTTCAGTTGCCTCTGAATGAGAGCAATATCACAGGATCATACAGAGCATTTCCCCTCAGTGTACAAACTGGCTTTGAAACAACTTCAAGAGAAACAAATGAAGTTAGATATGTCAGTTTTACTAAAGGTGTCTTAGACTATTAGAGCTTTACTTTTTGGTATGTGTATTCATTGTTCAAACCAAGTCACCAAAGGTGATACATGAAGATGGGTTCTAATTCCTCCATGGAACCCCATCAATTTCTGTGAAGCTTTTTTTTTAAGCATCTAGTCATATGACTAACATAGTCTTACAGCTCTTTGCACCTCATTGTTTCTGAAACAAAAAGAGATAGGAAAGTACTATTTTTCTCTGTATTTGTCTTTTATTGGCTCTAATATAGCAACATTCCTCTTAAGATTCATTGTACTACCTTCTGTTTGTTTACATGCAAAAAGTATATGTAATATAATGGAATTTTTAAGATAAACACCAACACGCTTCTCTTCACATAACACTTCTTTAACTCACTCTTGATCATCCTTTATGCTTTCTTCTTTAGTTTTGAAATTACATACTTAATTTTTTTTGTATAATTATTTGGCAGAATGCCATTGTAGTGACTTCTGCAATCTGTGCAAGATCTTTGGAAAGTATTATTAGTTCTGGAAAACAGGACTTTTTGTGACCCAGAGGAATGAAGATCTCTCGCTTGTTTAAAAGTAAAAAAGACTTTTTTGAGGAAAAATTACACTTTGTTTCCCAATCAGACAAAGGGGAAGGGGAGCAAAGGGAAAGGAGGTTTTTGAAGTTTCCATCAGATGGTATACACTTTGCAGCCATTTCTGGTGAGATGCTAGTACACAAATCAATTCTACTCAGATAAGTTACGATTCTCCCCTCTCTACCTAAGATTTACTGCTGCAATCTTTCTGTTGTAAGTATAATGCTTTAGTGGACCGAATATGGGCACATGTCATTGCATGTATCTTACACATTATTATATCCTTATAGTAGGGGAAGAGGAATTGAGATGAGGGAGTGGATTAGTTTACTCACTGCACCAACTTTAAATCAGTATAAATTTCCGGTGTAGGCAACACCTTACCTGGCTTCAGCAATCACAGTGTAGTGTGTAGGAGCTTTTCACACCAAAGTAAGAGCCAGACTGCTCTAAACTCCCGTGAGCTCTGAGAAGGCATTGGGAAAACTGGGGCTGAGAAAACACAACAATGAGCAACACTTGAGCTTTGTGAGCAACCAACAATCTCCTGAGTGCAGAACATCAGTTAGTGG